>JARQZK010002312.1:147500-175549 GCA_030704885.1 Cynegetis impunctata | reverse complement strand
CAGATATCAAACATTTGAGTTCAATATACGCAGATTTAATTCTTTAATTTTTCTAAGAAACAACATAAATCAAAACAAAATAATTCAACGAACAAACTCTAACCATAACAACTCATCTTCTTAGACAAAATCTAAACATCTAGAATTTTTCTAAAAAGTAAGTATAGTTTAGAACATGTGATCTCCAAAATTACAGGTAATATTTTTTTAAAGACAACAATCAAATATTTTAAATCTATTTTGTACATTACGTGGGTGAAGGTTTCTGTGGTTCCCTTCCCATCTAATATCAACAGACCTGTCTGTTGATATTGGACTAAATAGCACGTAAATAATAACTGAAGACGACCACAGCCGTAAAGAGAAGTTTTTGAAAAAAAGATAAATAGCACCCTATTATTTGACTTTTCAAAATCAGAATAATTTGAACCTATTTCGAACATAACGTGGGTAAAGGTTTCTGTGGTTTCCCTTACCATCTAATAATAACAGATTTGAATGTTAATATTGGACTGAATAGCACGTAATAAATAACAAAGAACGGCCACAGCCGAAAAATTTTAGTGAAACATAGTAGTCTTTTTCTATTCAAATTTTTTCAAATCAATAAATGTCAAAGAAATTCAAATTTTTTCAAAAGTTTTGATAAAGCCACGAATGTCGTGGCGAAACGTCAACTTTTTAATAAAATCGAGTATTTTGAGATTCAACAAGCCTGTTATTGCTAATAATTATCAACAGATTTTATATATATATAAATATATATATATATATATATATATATATATATATATATATATATATACCTATATAAATACTTATTTGTCTTTTATGAGCAACAACAGACCATTTAATTGTAAAGATGAAAAACCCCTCACTAGCTTGATGTTGCTACTAAGAAGATCATGGTGTAATTCATTTCTCAAAACCTCACACCATACATTTGTGTATACTTAGATATATATATATATATATATATATATATATATATATATATATATATATATATATATATATATATATAAAAATATATATATATAGATATATATATATATATATATATATATATATATTATATATATATATATATATATATATTATATATATATATAATATATATATATATATATATATATTATATATATATATATATATATATATATATATATATATATATATATATATATATATATATATATATATAAGTATATATATATATATATATATATATATATATATATATATATATATAATATATATATATATATATATATATATATATATATATATATATATATTTGTCTTTTATGAGCAACAACAGACCATTTAATTTAAGTAGGACGTTTCCTTACTAAATTTGACTTTCTCAAACCATTTTCCACAAAAAAAAATTGTTTAGAGAAATTCAAATTTTTTAATTAAATGGTTTTAAAAATCAATAGTGCCCTCATTGTTGATAAAAGACATATACATAAAAATACAGGCAAAAATTAAATATGTGTGTGTGAGAATAGTTACTTTCTGTTTACGCATGGTCTACATTTGCCAGGAGGAAGCTTAATTGCAACAGGCAATTTCAAATTCAAAAATTTTAAATTCATGTAACTCTCCCATCTTGAATATCAAGTAGCTAGGTAACTAAAAATAGAGTTCATATTAAAAGAAATATTCAAGAGGAAAGTTTCATCTGGGATACCTTGTATATCATTTTATTTGTTGTTTTTTCTTATATGTCAATCAAAAATCAATATGAATCTGTGCAAGAAATATTTTAGGCGTTCCTTTGAAAACCATTAGTACATTCCATGTCTGGAATAAAGTACAAGTGAACGTTATATTTGTCGCTCTCTCTAGTTGTTCACTTCACTGTATATTCGGCTGAACCGGCGGCAAAACACAGTTAATCCAATTCGAAGATTGTATCCCCGTTGAATATTTCTGCAAATACTAGGAAGACCGAGCTTAGGACGGTTTATCCTACTTTACTACTATTTCTTTATTTCTTTGGTGGAATAGTGAATTTAGACCGAATATTCGTATTTCTTTCGGATTTGTGCTTTTCGTCGAATTGGACATCGGATAAGCACAGTTGCATTTCTTTTCAGATTCGAAAAGCCACTCCACTAGGTCCTTCAACGTACCGTTATATGCTGTAATTGAATTCTATTTTGTCCCTTAGAAATAGCCATTCGTATTAAAAATTCATCGTATTCAAATAAACGTTTAGTGGTTTTATTAAACCATTGAACCAAGGATTTCATACCAAATTTTCGGCCAATCCAAGTTTGGTAATGAAACATATCCAAAATTAAAGAAACATTTCGTATGATATGAATTAAATTTTGCTTTTTATTTTTGGTAACGAAGTACTTCATCTTACGTTACACTATACAAAAAATTGGCGAATGGAAGCTTAACCTAAAAATAATAAATCGTAATGTAAGCGTGATACTCTCAAGGTCAGTTGTATATGTATCGATATGTATATTGAAAGGCTATACTATCAACGTGGGCAGTGTGTTTAGTTTGAGATATTTATTCTCGGGAGTTTTATATTGAAATTAAATGGAAACCTTTTAAATTTTTACAAATAATTAATTACCTATTTCTTTAATGATAATCAGAGATCGTAATGGATAATTAAACGAAACAAACTTCTTATTAGGCATATAGATATAAAGATATATATATATATATATATATATATATATATATATATATATATATATATATATATATATATATATATATATATATATATATTATATTCGATTGGTTTATTTGGTACCCTGCTTTTCTATATTTAATTGGGTTATGGTTGGCAGTGCGAGGTAAATTAAATATCATCAATTCAGTTTCATCATAAATATATTAATAAACGTTTCGGAGGTTCCCTCCTTCTTCAGTATTAATTTGTCTTCTATATATTCTGCAAAAAAACATAGAAGTTAATGGAAATCTCAATATTTTCCTAATTTATATGTAATCTAACCTCCTTTTATCTAATATATAGTGTTAAAGTTGTTTTAAAATTGTGTTATTATATTAATATGTGGTCATGGTTGATTTCTGCTGACCATTTTGTTTTTGATTTCTTTGTACTTGTTTGTCATTCCGATGTCAATGTCATCTCCTGTCAAAGATCGTCGTGTGTGTTGTGTTCCGTCTGTTTTTCTTCTTCTTTTCGTATAGGTCTTGTTATAAAAGGTATGTAAAACTGGCTCAGGTGTTTGATGTCTTGTCTGTCGATTACTGTTTTTTCCAAATTTCGTTGTATGTGTATCATTTCCCATATCTCTCTGTGTTTCAGTTTAGGTTCAACTGTTAAAAATCTTCGTTTCGTCGTAGTCAAATTCGTGTTTGTTCAGTGTTTTGTGTTTGTTGAGTGCTGTTGTTGCGGACTTGGTGTATTTGTGTGCGTTAAGTCTGTCATATAGTCTTTGTGATGTCTGTCCGATATATTGTCTATCGCAGTCCTTACATGGGATACTATATACCACATTTGATTTTTTCAATTTCGGTGTCTGTGTCTTTAATTTGCTAAAAATCTGTCCAATTTGGATTTGTGGTTTGTGGACTGTTTTCATGTTGTGTTGTTTTGCTATCTTGTCAATCTCATGTGACAGACTTCTTGTGTATGGTATTGATATTCGTGTTATGTTTTCCTCATTTTCTCTTTGTATTTTGGTCTCTGTGTTGTAGGTTTCGTGGACTCTTCGTCTGATTAGGGCTGTTATTAATTTTCTAGGATAGTTGTTCTTTAGTAGCTGCTCCTTCAATTCCCTTATTATAGTTGGTCTCAATTCAGGTGATGTTAGTTTCAGGGCGCGGTCGATATATCCTATAATTGTAGCCCTTTTTTTGGTTTATGTGATGGTTAGAGTTATAGTTGAGGATGTGGTCGGTGCTTTGCTTCTTTCTATGCCATTTTGTGGAGATTTTGTTGTCTTTCCTTATGAGTGTTATGTCCAAGAAATCTGGTTCCATATTCTTTTCTTCTTCAAATGTGAACTAAGCTGTTGATGTACATTGTTAAATTTCTGAAGGATGTGGTTCATGGTATTCGGTGTTGTTATCAACAAACAATCATCCACATATCTCCTGTAAAATGGCTGCATAGTAGTCTCATTCATTATATCTTCTTCGATGTGCTCCATTACCATCTGTGCGATGACACTTGATATGGGAGTTCCCATTGCTACTCCTTTTATTTGTTTGAAGTGACATTCTCTGTATTGGAAAAAAACTGTTGTTCAAAATGAGTTGGGTTGCTCCTAAAAACTCATTTTTTGGTATTGTCGTGTGTTCCGCGATTTTGTGCCATTTTTCTTTAATTGTTTTTTGTACCAGTTCTGTAGAGTGATACAACATCCAGCGAGAAAAATCTGTCTTCGTTTTTTAGTATTACATTGTTTAGTTCTTCCTTTAGTTGTTTTGAGTTTTTTATGTAGTAACCATTGTTGCCAATTGTAGTTGCCAACATTTCATCGATGTATTTTGACAATTGGTACATTGGTGCCTGGACACAAGAGACTATTGGTCTTAGTGGTCAATCTGGTCGTTAACTAGATTTCCGGAATTATTATATTTATTGATGTATAGGGATTCCCAATAGTTGGTTTTATAGATACTATTTTCTTATTGTAATATAGTATAATTGTGATTAAAGGTATGGTTTTCTTGAATAAGATAGCACGCATAATTAGAGTCAGTTTTCTGCCTAATATAGCTACGTTGGTATTCGTATATTTGAGTTTTGAAATTTCTAAATGTACGTCATATATAGAATTTTTCACAATCGTTATAGTCGAGTCTATAAACACCCGTCCGTTCATCTCTATGAATTTTTGATTTCTGGTTTTCAATCAATTTTCCAATACGAATACGAATACGGAATTTACGAAAAAACAATTTCAGGTTTTCGGAAGGTTGGCCCAAGTATGTTAAACTGTTAAATACTCTACTTTTCTCGGGTATAAGTGGGTAAACTTTTGAAATTGCCATTTTGTATTTTTTCCTCTGAATGAGGCTGATGTCAATCATATTGGGTGAATAACCATTATTTAAAATTAGCTTCGTACAACGGAATTTTGAGAAGCCTATGAATCATACTCTGATAAGCGAATAATTTCATTGCTCCTATTAATTCCTTACACCCCCGAATTAAATTTCCTAGAAACTGTAATGAATAATTACTTAGATTTAACTACTACCAGAAAAAGCAACAAACACGAATTTTCAATTTTTCATAAACCATCTCATACAGATATTACAATTCATAACACATCACTACACCTGTTTTCACATAAAGATATTTTTTTATTTCTATATAAAGTTGTGATAACATTGTAATTCATTGTTCCGATTATATATTTGTATGTTGACATTGTTATCAGAAAATATGTTACTTACATTGATCATGACCATAATGAGAATATTGTTTTTGTCATACTAAATTCTGAAAAAACTATACTGTCCTGATAAAAAAAATTGTTTGAAATATTTTCCATTCGCTGTCGAAGTAATACATAAATCCTAATATAAATAATTCAGATTATCTTTCCAACCAATTACTCTCAAATGTTATTATTTCTTTTCATTGTACCTGTTGTTTTATTGGAATCTTTCGATAAAATAATCAGATCTGTTCTGGAATTGACAAAACTGCAAAGAAATCACGTATGATATTACCTTCATTGATAATTTAAATATTATACAAGCGATTCAAAAAGTGAAACATTCAATTATTTGGAATCATTAGAAATCGAACAGGAACATAATAAAATTATCAATATTTGAATAAACACATCGATCTATGAATATTTATGATTTTTGATATTTTAAATCAATCACTCAATACCATATGATTTTAAAATTAATATAATTTTCTTAAACAATAGATTCAGATTCCCAATTTGAAAAAATACATGTAATTTGTAATTATCTTCAAACAGTATACTGGATAGGTACTTGTACCTACCCACCCTCTTGACCTCCACTGTTAAAGTCTCTTATAATAGTTGAGAAGCTCTGATGTTACTCTGTCTCGAACAACATCTGAAGATTAACAAAAATTCGAAACTACAGTGACACAAATTTTATATGTTTTATTATTCATTGTAAAAACGGATATTGTGTTTCAATGCAATCTTTAGCGTTCACATTTTAAGAATGAAGACATCAACGTATGAATAACATCTTATGTATTTCTTCAATTTAACTGGGAAGAACGTTTCAAGAACTGGAATAGATGCATTAGGAAGTAGCCTCCGAAACGGTACCTTGATTTGGGATTGGGAAAACGATCCAATGGTAATAAGGCTTCTTTTTTCGGAAGGGAATTTAAAACGGTTGAAATTAAGTAATTATAAATTACACGCTGAATTATTGAAATTATTTTATAAAAGAGCCGCAAACAATTATTAGCCCGCTGTATGTAAATTGATAATTATGTGAATAAAAATAATTCCACTTGTTGATTACAGTAAATTGTAAGGAAGAATGTATGTAATATATTAACGAAAACGTAACTTTCAAATTAACTAATTAGCTAAATTTCTCAATTTATTTTGAAAGTAGGAAATTAGAACACTATTAAATTCACTACTACCACGATCGTGTTAAACCTTAATTTTCAAATCAAACTATTTTTAACGTTAACGAGAAATTTTTGTGTGAAAATAATACTTACTAGTACCTCATAAATGCAATCAAAATTATGTAGATGCATACATAATACGAGTATAATGTATATATAACATGCTTTTACATTTAATTGGTTGAGCTGGTGTATTTACTATTAGCAGGTATATATGAAAGCTGGCTCGTCAATTAACCAGCTCATGACATAGCATATAATATTGATTTCCGACTCTATAAGGGTTGGCGCGGCTCCCCCAAATACTTACATATATGAAAATGTGTTCCTATATTGGCACATATCACCGCAAAATATTGTTAGTCATAAGAGATTCCTACTTTTTACTAAAACGTCTTGACCATCTATCGTTCTGAATTTTAATTTTATGAAATATTACAGGGTGAGTTATTACTTTTCAAATTTTTAGCAGGTTTTCACTTTGAAAGATAGTTTTTCATTTCATGACTTTTTATGATCCTTGGCACCAAAAACTCAATTTCATATTTCTCTCTCTCCATATATATATATATATATATATATATATATATATATATATATATATATATATATATATATATATATATATATATATATATATATATATATATATATATATATATATATATATATATATATATATATATATATATATATATATATATATATATATATATATATATATATATATATGTGTGTGTGTGTGTGTGTGTGTGTGTGTGCGTGTGTGTGTGTTCGTATATATGTATTTAAGTGATTATATATTTTGAAGTTGTTTACACTTTTTACTTATGAAGGGCACAATTTTGAAGTAATAGGGTTGAAACTTTGTAAATAGGTAGCTTCGAATGATAACATGGATGGGATTGGGTTTGGTTCGAATTGGTTGGTGGGTTGACCCCCTGAGGGAAGAAATATATCTTGTTGATAAAGAGCGTAATTTTGGAGAAATAGGATTGAAAGTTTTTGAGTAGGTAGTTTCTTATCATATCTTGGATGGAATTGATTTTGTTACGAAGTGGTTGGGGGTTAACCCCCCGAGGGAGGAATTAAATCTTTTGTAAACGATAGAGGGAGTGATTTTTTATTGATTGAAAAAATATCATAACTGGACCAATAGATTTTTTAAAATGGATACGTTATGAGAACCTGCTCTTCTAATGCAATTCGCTGCCATAAAGTTTTTCACTTTCGGGGCAACCCATCAAACTGTGTTTTGTAGTACTGGTTGCGTCAAAGAAGACTCAATAGTATCGATTATTATTGTTGAATGGAATTTAGTTATAGATATTGCATAGTATATTGTTTATATCGTCATCTGCGTACTCTTTATTAGAATAATAATGACTATTCACTTATTTCAATAATATAGGTACTTTGTGCATTCAAAGCAATGTGAAAAAATCTTTGAATAAATAGAAAGATACGATTATGAGGATATTATCAAAATTGAATTGCTCTACTGTGACTTTCAATTGATAACTTCCTAGTTAGTTTGGTTGATTGTTTTTCAGGTAGTCTCATCGGAGTTAACTTTGTAAATTCCTGCGTAGGAAGTATGGAATCAAGAGCCTGATGGCAACCCGTCAAGCAAGGGAGCGATGTGCGGGTAGCCTCTGGTAGTCGGCACAAACTTGATTAACTCCTAAACAATTCATGATATTTGTTGCCATTGTGAGCACTGAAGAAGGGGCTCTAGCCCTAGACTGTTGCGGTCCAATCAGAAAATTTTGACCAGACTTGTAATTTGCAAACGAATTTAAACTCGAATTGAATTTACTGGTAGGAACCCCATCCTTTTCAACGGCGAACGTGTATTGTTTTGCATCTTCCACCCCTTTTGTATGAACGTTAAGCTTATAATGTTATAACAATGTTATATTTGAGGAGAATAATGAAAGGATAGTATATATTCATGAAATTTCAAAGTATGTCCCGTTAAATAATTTATTATTGAACTGTCCGATTTTTTGTCAAAATGTTTTTGGAACGAACTTTATTATCGTACGTTACACTCCAGACTCTGGGCGAAATGGATGCTAGGTCTATAAATTATAAACCGTAATGTAAGCATAACAAAGGTGATCAATGCAGATGGCATGTTAAGTTTCGGATAAATTCAAATATGTGAATTAAAAAGTATCCTTGGAATGTTGTATTGAAGTAATAAATTGATTATTTATTATAGATGATACTTATGATTTTGAAATGGAGAATTGATTATAAGTTTTAGATTCGTATAATGATAATCCGGGATCGGAATGAATAATTGAAGTAAACAAGTTTTTTTTTCATACAACAATGTAGTTGTTGCAACATGAACGTATCTGATAATAGGCCAAGCTACAGAGATTTAGAGTGAGCATTTTGTGCAAAAAGTGTTAGAAGAAAACCAGCTCCGCCATTGTTTGTCAAATAGTTCCACATGATATAGTGATATGTTTTTCACTCGACTTTATTATTTATATCTTTGTTATTAACAATTTTATGCGAAAAATCGCTTTTTTTTTAGTTTTTTGCTTATAAAATTGAAACTATCAGAGTGATCGTGATGGTGTCAATAGACTTATTGTAGAAAATTAAAAGATGAAAAAAATGATAGGTCGGACGACTCAAGCAGACCCTCAGTCTAAGAGAAAATTGAAAAAAACCGGCCAAAATGCAGTTTTTTCAGAAGTTCATAACTCGGTTATTTTTTGAGTTGTAGCGTAGATCCTCCGGCCTGTATTAGCTATTGATATGAACTTCATTTGTGCGAAAAACGGCCGAGCGCGTGAGAGTAGTTGAAGAGTGGGGGTTTGCAATTATTATCTGACAACGTTTAGAAATTACTGTCACGTTCAAAATGCCGCCGCTTTCGAATGTCAGCAGGCAGTTCTCCAGGCAGTTCTCCTTGCCTGCTGCTCTACCCCCACTCTTCATCTACTCTTACGCGCTCGGCTGTTTTTCGTCATGTTCAGCTTTATTTTTAACATATTTCTCAGCGTTTTTATGGAAAACCAAGATGAACGTTTTGAACTATGAGGATTCTACTTTCAAAATCTTTTTAGTAAATTGAAATCAGACCATATCTGTCGCATTCAGGTCTGCTGGAAAATTGCATAGTAACATAATCAAATGGCCACAGATCAAAAACTATGCATCGGACAGTTCCTGCTCTTCGCACAAATAAAGTTTATATTGATAAATAATACTAACCAGAGGATCTACGCTACAACTCAAAAAACAACCGAGTTATGATCTTTTGAAAAAAACTGCATTTTGGACGGTTTTTTCCAATTTTCCCTCAGACTAAGGGTCTGATCGAGTCGTCCGACCTCTCATTTGTTTCATCTTTTCATTTCCTACAATAAGTCTATTAACATCATCACGATTACTTTGATATTTTCAATTTTATAAGCAAAAAACTAAAAAAAATGCGATTTTTTGCATAAAATTGTTAAAACAAAGACATAAATAATAAAGTCGAGTGCAAAACAAATCACTATATCATGTGGAACTATTTTACACACAATGGCGGAGCTGGTTTTCTTCTAACACTTTTTACATGAAAAAATCTCTGTAGCTTGGCCTATAAAAACTCAGAGCAATGGTTACAATTTTCTCTGCATAAATTAGATTAGAGAATTATCACTGATTCAGCAAAATCTACAGCGATATATATGTCTATCAATGCAGTGTTTTCGAGACAAATAAGTGTCCTACTTTAGGGCCCCTACACAAGGGCGTCGATGTCTTGATACATCAACGTGCATCTAAAAACATGCAAATTAACGTTAATATGGATGCAAAAAACGCACGTTTTTGAATGCATAACCCGGATGAACGATGCGTTGATATTTTCTGAAATCGCTTGAGTTTTTGGATGCGCATTCTAACGAACGCATACAAGTCTCAACGTGTGAAGGCAAATTACTGTGAAGTGTGCGTTTTTAAAGCAATAGCGGCGGTTAAGTTTATGAAATAATTTATTACTGCAGGTAGGTATTTGAAATAATAAGTTAAATATTTCATGAATTTGTATAATATTTACTAAAAATGTTTGCAAATAGTTTCATTAGTATGTCTGACTGCAGAACAATGTCCCGGGAATTTCTACGGGAATTTGTGAAATTGTACAGGGACCTACCATGCTTGTGGCAGACAAAATCAAAGCACTATTGAGACCGAAATGAAAAAAATTAGCATACATAATATTGATAGAGAAGCTGCAATTCATTTAACCCAATGCTACAAAAAGTACAGTTGTCGCTAAAACCAATAGTCTTCGTGGTGGGTTTAGGAAATAAAATGATAAAGTTTTTATCTCTGAGATAAGTTATTAATTCACTATTATAGTAGTGAATTTTAAATCTTGGTAATTTCTTCCAGTAATTTCTGCCGTTATTGCCGATCTCATCATTGTGTCTTGACGTTTTATTAATGGAGTAACCATGTCCAAGTTAAGAATAGATTTCTTCGTCCATCCTTACGTAATTGCGCAAGTTCTCTAGTTCTAACTTCATTTTTTTCAACAGGTCGATATGTGAAAACGGTTTTCGTTTTAGAATCCAACCTTTTCTCCAGATTCGGAGACGATTTTTATTTTCCTTTATTTTCAAGTGCATAAGTACACGCCACTGTAACTAGAACTAAACATTTCTCTTTCTCAGACATCTGGACAAAACTATGGTTTTGTACGTACTTGTGTACGCAATCAGATTGCACGTTTTTGGATGCACGTCGATGTATCAAGACATCGACGCCTGTGTGTAGCCCGCCTTAGTTACCACAAACCATCAATTAGATTGAATGTACTGATTGAATTCACAATTGTTTCATATGTTTATACTAATTAATAATAAAATTTGTGTTCAATTCAAAAAAATCTTTTAATTACAAAATCTTTCCATTTCTTCAGTTATTTATTTTCTTTGAATTACTTGCTCTGGTACATTGTTGAGTTATTTCATATATACATAATATACATGTCTCGTCTTTTTAACCTATTATCTTTTCAATTAATTATGAATCCGCATATGTTTTCTAATTTGCAATTAAGTGTATGGAAGTGTACTTCAACCTTATACACTATCCGCACAAAACTATGTTTAACGTCAATTGACCGCTCGCTTAACACATGTTGGAACATTATTCAAAATTATAAATTTAATATAGTAAAACACTCAGCTTGATTCCCCTAAAATAATGGAATCAAGCAAAGTATTTTACTTTATTTGATTTATAATTTGAAACAGTTTTAGTAATGACAACATGCTCATCTTCTGTTTCTAGAAAGGCGTTTATTTACATTTCTCAAAAAGTTCTTCTGTTTTTTCCACCTCTTTGAATCTTTTGTTGTCGTACGAATGACAGTATTGTGTTTGTCCCACTTCATGTAGCGCAGCCCCTTACTGCCTGTCAGATTTGAGCCTTAGGTAAATAACCTAAACCTGATTTTTCTGTGCAAACCATCACAGCTTCAACAACAAACTCACGTTAATAGTGGTCCTTTTGTTAAGATGATGGAATTGAATTTATGTCAAATTACATTCTTTCTAGACAGTTTATCTGATTTTTTTTTAAATATGCAGAATTTCAAGTTCTTATAATTTTTAACATTTTAGTTGTAAATTGGTTCATTATTGTCATTGAATTTTTTTTTAATATTTGAAAATTTATGTGAATAGCATAATTAGTAAATGTAATTCAAACTAGTACCTTTTGAAGTCTTTATATTGAAAATGAATCCCCTTTTTCAGATTTCTAAAATTTTATCGAAACATTGAAATAATCATTTATGTCACAATTAAGATCATATGTGAGCATTAATGTCATAGAAGTTTTTTATAATGTTTGAAAATTGATATAAATAGCACAATTACTCAATGTGATTCAAACAAGTACATTTTGAAGTCTTTAAATTGAAAATGCATCCCCTTTTTCAGATTTATAAAATTTGATCGAAACATTGAAATAATCATTTATGTCACAATTAAAATCATATGTGAGCATTAATGTCATAGAATTTTTTTTAATGTTTGAAAATTTATGTAAATAGCACAATTAGATACTCAATATAATTCAAACTAGCACAATTTTGAAGCCTTTAAATTGAAAATAAATGCCCGTTTTCAGATTTCAAAAATTTTATCGAAACATTGAAATAACCATTTATGTCACAATTAAGATCAGATGTGAGCATTAATGTCATAGAATTTTTTTTATATTTGAAAATTTATGTAAATAGCACAATTACTCAATATAATTCAAACCAGTACAATTTTGAAGTCTTTAAACTGAAAATGAATCCCCTTATTCAGATTTCAAAAATTTTATCGAAACATTGAAATGAACATTTATGTCACAATTAAGATCATATGTGAGACTTTCGGAGGTTATTCTGAAAATGCAATAATTTTTTGCAGTTTTACAATATTTAGTGTTTCCATAAAAATAATTATCTAAAACTTCTTTGTCTAAATGTGTCACTATCTAGAATGTGCTGGAAGCATTGAATGTCTACAGTTATACTGAATCTTCAAGATGATAAACATGTATTTTCAAATAAGAAACTTCTCTACCAGTGAAGGTGTCTCAATATATTTGATTCTAGTTCTTCTTCAGTTAATTGTTTGGTCCGTTTCGGTATTACTCTTTTTATATCTGATGATTATATAAAGTACTCAAACTAATAGGATATTTCATTATTTGTTTATAATACAGGTAAAGTTGTTTCTGAAAATTTGAATAAATGAATAATATAGGAATTGAGATTAATGAATAAATGACAATTTTTGAATCAAAGTAACCTTTACATTGTGTTATCGAAGCAATTGTCGTTTCATGGGAAGTGGAAATTGAGTGGTAATGAACATCTTATTTGAAATCAAATCATGAACAAATATACAAGTTGACCATTGGCAATTTTATATATGTTTCGATCTCATTAGATCTCATCAGTGCTGCTTATAGGAATCGTAGTGAATAAATGAATTTCTTAAAAATATCGCGATCTGGACTACTATCTGGATAAAAACGCCGTGGAGTGCCGTCCACCAAGGATATCGAAAGCCAACAATTCATCGCTTAGATCGAAATACATATAACCAGCTCCCTTTGAAAGTTGTTTGATAATTTTTTTAAAAATTGAAGAAGTTTCCTTGTTCACTTTATGTATTATATTAAATTGACCATGGTCAACTTGTATATATTTCATGATTTGATTTTGCATATTAGGCTAGTCAGTTGAGACATTGAAAATCGAAAACTTAACAATAATTCCATAAGTTTTTAAACTTTGGTCAAGTGAATGCTACATAGAGAAAGGAATGAATCTTATTTTGCAACCTTTTCCGAAGCCCGGAACATTAATAAAATAGCAATAACATTGAATTTTGCTGTATGCTTGTGAAAAAAATTCCAAAAGTTCTGCAAACTTGGAGTAGTATTGAATATATTTTTTTTTATCACGTATCGAATTTGCAACCAATTTGATGGTACGGAAAATTTTTTTATTCAAAATTAACGTTTTTCTTTGATAAACTGACCAAAAAATATTCCAAAAGTTCTGCAAACTCAATAGATACTCAAGAAAAATATACCGACCAGTTGTATAAATTTGCAACTTTTTACTTTAACCGGATTATGTTTATATATAATTTTTTTAATTCGTGGTAATTTTTCGAGAAAGATGGTCTCGAAATAATTACAAAAGTTTTGAAACTTTGTTGCAAATTTAGAAAACATCTATTCTGATGCATTTGCAAATTTGCAACCTTGTACATGGTCCTGAACTCTATGCAATTTGCAAAAATGTAAAACTCCAAAATTCATATTTTTGCAAATTGCATAAAGTTCCGGACCGCGTACAGGGTTGCAAATTAAAAAATAACCCCGAATTAGAAAAATTATAAATAAACATTAATTATAAATAAACGTTGCAAATTTATACAACTGTTCGGTATATTTTTCCGAAGTATCGGTCAAGTTTGCAGAACTTTTGGAATTTTTTTTGATCAGTTTATCGAAAAAAAACGTTAATTTTGAATTAAAAAAAATGTTCCGTACTGTTAAATTGGTTGCAAATTTGATACTTGACATGAAATTATATATTCAACACGACTCCAAATTTGCAGAAGTGTTGGAATGTTTTTCGCAAGAATTCAGCAAATAATCATTTATTGCATTTTTAACAATGTTCCGGGCTTAGGAAAAGGTTGCAAAATTTGTTTTTATCTCTTTCCCGATTCTACAATAAAGTTTGAAAACTTTTGGAATTATTTTCAATTGATTATCTCAACTGACTGGCCTATATAGCGAATATCGCGACAAGTATTTATGGAGCGCACTCTCGTGAGTATGTCCAGAGTTTTTAAAAACGCTAATAGTCCATCCAGTATTTGACGGTTTTTGGCTCAAAATTCTTTCGGACTGAACCGATTTTGATGAAAATTTGTGAGTAAGCGTATTTTACCCTCCTTTTTGAAAGTTATATAGTGCCGATGTGTGCTTTTGCCCTGGGGGCGAATGTCACCCCTTTTTGAAGGGTAAAATTTAAAAAAAAATAGAAACCCCACAAATCGATAGAGGGGTTAATTTTAAGCAAAAAATGTTCCTTAAACTTTTTTATATACGGTAATATTTTTCGAGTTATCCGCGAATAAAAATTTTTCAATGAAAAATGCTTGTTTTAAAATTGTTTTTTAGACATTACTCAAAAACTTTTGGTTTTAACAAAAAAATGATCGAAATCATAATTGAAGCTTTTGAAAAAACAAATCGATTGGTTTTTGGAAAATTATTTTAGGAGCAATAGCAAGCGAGTTATAGCTTATTGAATATGAGTATTTGTTCGTTTAAAACCGAATTTCAACAATTAAACGTTAAATAACGGAAAAACCGTAAGTTTTTCAAGGAAAAACTCCGAAAATTTTTTCAAAGTACTCGGAAAACCCTTTCAAATGAGCTGTAGAAGAAGTCGTTTGCTTGAAAATTAATGGAGATATAATAAAAACAATTTACTTATCTCACTTTTTTGGAGAAAAAATCAGCGATTAAATCAGTGTATTTGCCACAAAAATTAAAATTAGCAGTTACAATTGCGCACATAACTTTATCTTGGTACTAGCAATAAGTTTTGTGAGTTTGGTCGGTTTAGAATTTCAGAATTTCTAGATTTAGATTTTGAAAGTTTTCAAAAAAATTTTCTTTTTTTCAAAATAACTCGAAAACTACCAAAAACATTGAAATAATGAAAGAATATGAAAATATAGTTTTTTTTCCGCTGAAAATAATTTTTTTTTTTTTTATTTTTCTACTATGAAAATTCATTGAGATATTACAGTTTTAAGGTTGCATGTGAACGCAAGAACCGCCTTAGCCAAGCCCTTCAAGCTGTAAAATCTTAAAAACGAAGAGCTCAAAAAAGTTCATGCTCACATGTCTTGTAGAGCTAGGAATTACCTTTAAAATACGATTTTGAGAGTTTAAATATCATGAAAATTAAGAAAGTTATGCTTAAAAAACCAATTGCGTTGCTTTTTTAAATTTCGGAGCATATTAAATTATTACTCTCTACAAATTTTGGAGCATTCAAAAATAATTTTTTCTACGAGCGGGCCAAAAATTTAATTTTCCCACACACATTTTAGTGTGGAAAATTAATTTTCCCGCACCGTGTGGAAATAATTTTCCACATCAATATGTCAAATTAATAATAAGCCGGTATATTATGGTGGTTGCGCAATGCTTTAGTTACCATGTGTAACTAACCAGCTATTTACTTATTTTTTTGTTTATTATCAGAAAACTGTCAGTGCATTTCTAGAATATTTTGCTCGTGAATAAGTATATCCTCGTTAAAAATGAATATGTTTAGTTCTGTTGACTTTCCTCACGCTCGTAGAAAAACTATTGTACCAAACACTTGCGGAAAATGTTTTTCCGCACTCTGCTGCTTCACCGAACTCCACTACGCGTCGTTCGGTGAACGGCAGACTCGTGCGGAAAAATTCATTTTCCGCACTTGTTAGGTAAATAGCTATTAAACATATAATTAGTATCTAAGAATGTACAAACATATATGACCCACACATATATACACATATACACATACACGTTGAGTTATTTTTACATTATTATAAATTTATCAATGAAAAAATTAAAGCTGACCTAAAGGATGATTTCAAGGGTTGAAAATTTGAAATGTTTTTCAAAATATATTTCACAATAAGTATGAATATTCAATAATAATTTTTAAACGAAATTTCAATGAAAATAACTGATAGTTTTAAATGTTTTTGTATGAAGGGGTAGTTAGGGTAGTTTTTAAGGGTTGATATCTTGCAAAAATTGAAAAATAATTCAAGAACCTGTAAGACATTATCAAATTATTATATATTGATCATAAAAAAATTTACAGCTGTTATACACTCATTTTTTTGGAGATTTTGTCTTAAGGGGTAGTTTTTAAGGGTTAAAAATTGAAATGTTTTTCAAAATATATTCTAGAATATGTATAAATGATAATTTTATATATTTAAACATAATTAGAATAGAAATAACTCTTACATTCAAATTTTTTGTATATAGGGGTTGTTTTCACCCCCTAAAAATAAAAATCACACATCGGCACTATATAACTTTTGAAGAGGAGGGTGAAATACGCCTTCTCACAAATTTTCATCAAAATCGGTTCAGTCCGAGAGAATTCTGAGGTAATACCGTATTTTTACCGTCAAATACTGGACTATAAGTTAGCTTGCTTTAGATTCGCCACAGTTGCAGAGTAGAAATTTCATGCCACGAAATATGAATTCTCGCGACGGGACTTTTCATTTACGATCTAAGCGTTGAATTGTTGGTTTCTAATATCCTTGGTGGCGGGCGCTCTGGGTTATTATCCAGATAGTAGTCAGACAACTGTATGCAGATTTTGAGTCGGGCTGACTTGACGATTTCTATAATTCACTGTTGGATTGTGAATGTAGAATTCTCGTCGCGGAATACATATAACCAGCTCCCTTGGAAAGTGATAATTTTTTATATTATTGACAAATTTTTCATGTTCATTTTATGTAGAACGTGTTACTATTTCTTAATAAATTACAACTTCAACCATGAAGTGCTTGAACTTATAATATTTAAAAATCTGAAAAATAAATATAAGTAATATTTTTTCTTTGAAGAAGGAATGTTTGGAATACGTTTAGGTTGATTGTACCAATCAAAATTCCTTATCATTCAACGAATGTTTCTCAATAACAAGATCAAAATGTAATCATCTTCATTATACGCTCTCTGATTCATTAAACTAATTGAGCGTTAAGTAACATTTCTGCTATCTTAGAATGCTTTGAAGAAGCCTTCACCCGTATTAATTTGAATGGAGATAAGGATGACGAGATAAATAACTCAGTAACTGAGTCAAAGGGGACACATTCGATAATAACTCCCTATTTTTACTGTCTGCTCATAAATTTCAAAGCAATGTCAGATAACACAAGACCTTTTTGTATGTAAAACATTATTCCTGGAAACATTCTGATTATCTTATTATCTAAGAAACAATTCGAATGTAAGCTACAAAGCGTAAATATTGGTTATAGTTAGGAAATTTAGGATCAAAGTATTAAAGTAGGAAACTTTTTCAATGCAATGTCTGTTATTATATCTATGATCCTTTTGTTCAATGGAGCTCTTATTTAATTTCATTTAATTAATGTGTAATGCTCTCAATTTCAATTTTGAAATTAATGTTATATACCAAAGATCGATATTTCAAAAATGAATAAAAATTCAATTTAAAAAATTCTCAACCTGTGGGGCGTGATCCAAGACAAAATAATATTTAAAAATCGGCCAAGTGCGAGTCGGACTCGCGCACGAAGGGTTCCGTACCCTTAAATAATTTTTTTATTTTTATTTTATTATTTATTATTAAAGTAAATATACAATTAAGTATTGTGAATATTTCAAGTGCCTATTTGTTACCTTTTACTGATACCGAGCAAAAATAGGCAAAAAATGTCGTTCCGTACCATTGAGTAGGCCGCCCTTAAATATTTAATTTATTTTGATTTTATTATTTATCAATAGTATTATTGAGCAAAAAAAAATATTTGTCATACAATCTTTTAGTTTCCTCTATAACTTTTGAAAAATTTAGCTATTAACTTGGTACCTAATTTGAAAAAAAAAATATATATATATATATATATATATATTTATATATATATATATATATATATATATATATATATATATATATATATATATATATATATATATATATATATATATATATATTCAGGGGCGGCTAGTCAAAGGAGGCTAAGGAGGCTAAGCCTCCTCAATAATATTCCGTGTATCACTAATATATTATATTGAATAGTCAGCATTCAGCATATTCATATTAATCAAAATCATATTATTTTATGCACCTACCTTCCTTTCAACCTACATTATATAATATAATTTATTAATTTAAGATAGAATGTATTTACATTCACTGCATTTCATTCATTTCAAGATTTGTGGCAACGCTGCGGAGGCTTAGAAAGGTATATTCTCAACGTTCATTATGCCTGCCACAGAAAAGCAAACAACGGTGCAAATACTCCGAATGAATACTTCATTGCAATAGAAAAGCAAAACACATGTAAATGGCAACACGGATAGGAACCCAGTCTCATACAATGTCGATCAATCACAACTATAGAATTTCGCGTGACGCACTAAGTTATGAGGATAAAGTTTTGATAAAAACATTGCGACCTACCCCTGAACTAAACAATTTGGTGCAGCGTAATAGACAACAAAACCGCGGTTTTAATACAAGGAATTATGAGAGACATCCTTGCCTAACCGGATCACAGGTAAAAAATAAATTATTTTGTTGGCAGTGTTTACCTTTTACTAGGGAAAATGTCTCGGTTTGGGGCCGCTTAGGATTTGAGGATTTAATTCTATAGTTGAAAGTGAGGAATTTTTTACCGATAAAGTAACTTAAAATACCGCACGCTGATTAATATCTTACTTACAAGATAAGGAATTTATATATTTTTTAAACATCTTTAAATTAATTTTTGAACAAAACAAATAGTTTTTCAAATCTTACAGCACAAGTTTTCAGATGTAATTAACTCACGAAATCGGCTTAAGTTTCTTTTGGAAAAAATTTCAGAATTTCGTGCAGAAGTTTATTTTAAAAAACTATTTTCTGTATTTCAAACTACTGATGATACGACTCAATTTAGCCCAAAACGAAAGAAATTCAGTTACGCAGATATGGAGCTTCACTATAAGCAAATATTTTATGAAATTTTGGATACTATTAGGGGTCAAATAGAAATAAGGTTCTCTGATTTGAAAGAACTGCATTTCTTCGACTTACTCAATAAAAATTTGTTTACCGGATTTTCGGCTAATTTTCCAGATAACCTTTTGGAAAATTTATGTCAAAAATACACTTTTTTTGATAAGGTGGCCATAAAAAGTGAACTGTGTGTTGTTTATAATGATAATGAAATTTTGGGGCGAAATGAAAATCATGTGAGGACTATTAAATACCTTTTTGAAAATGATTTGAATCAAGATTTACCCCAAGTTTATAAACTCTTATGTCTAATTGTTTCTATCCCGGTGACATCGGCTTCCGTAGAGCGCTCGTTTTCCACTGTTAAGAGAATTAAAACTTATTTACGAAATTCAATGAGCCAGGATCGTATGAAAAATTTTAGTTTGTTGTCTATTGAAAAGGAATTGGTAAAACTTTTGGCCAAAGACAACAAATTTTATGAGGATATTATAGATCATTTTGCTAACGTTAAAGATCGCAGAATCCCGCTAATCTTCAAAAATATATAATAACTTTTTATTTGCTCTCACCAGCTGTTAACAAGTTCGTTAAGTAGGTAGGTATCTATTTTGTGAAAGAAAAAAAAAATTGATGAATAGATGAATTGATTAATTGGCTGAGCAGAGTTTTTGTGAATATTGTAAATAGGAGTTGTAGGTCTCAAGGTAGACACTCGAAAGTGAAAACAAATTAATATCTTAGGGTGCTTGTTTTACTTTGATTTTCTTTAAATTATAAGGCGGTTGATCTTGAAATCCTAAAAATTTTCGCCTATGGTGTATTTTTTAACACCTCTTGTAGCCTCCTCAAACCAAAACCTCACGAGCCGAAACTGATATATATATATATATATATATATATATATATATATATATATATATATATATATATATACATAGAAATTGAAAATTATTGTAATACCTATGTTATATATCTTTTCAGGGGTCTTCAGGTATGCAGATTCCTATAATTTAAACTATATTATCATTGAATAACAAATATGCCAGTTATAGTGAAATGGCAGTTTTGGTTCAATTTGCAGCGGATTTTATTAATTTTTTTTTTGAGCAGTATAAGATAATCTTCTTATCTGAACTAGGAACTACAAGTGAATACAAAGGTTCGATGTTCCCAATCTTGACTTGGAGCTTATCTCAGATAACGCTGATTAGCTGGCAGTTTATATGAAAAACTTAGCCAAGGGTGAAATGAGAATTCCGCCCCATCGATCCGACAAGGAAACTTTCTCATAACCATTTCGCCAGAAGTTAATTTTGTTTTTATATAAAATATGAGTTTTTTTGCGTTGGAAGTTGATATATTGCGACCGACGGCCAACACAATACTTCATTCAACGTTTTTTCCTCATTTTCATTTGATTTTCTGCCTCTTTTCTCCATGAACAAGCCATGCTCTTCTTATTGTCTTGTTGATTTTTATCCTCAACTCGAGGACAGAATACACTGAAAAATAATCAACTGTGGATAATATTTGAATTTTTGTAAATATCTCTTCAAAATGAATTAAACTCTATAAACATTTATTTGGTTATTATTTACTGATTCGGATATTATCTTGAAATTTAAAATACCTCCAAGTGGAAATAATGTGGAAATAAAATTTCGTGCATTCATACGTTTTTTTACAACCATTTAATCGCATTGCCAAATTACAAAAACCAATATATTGACCAATATGAGAACCGAATTTCATAGAACCACCAACATTTTATTAAACTTCTCTAAAATTTACAATTTCTATCGGACGTTCCGGTCCAATAAATCATACTTTTCGAATTGCGTTCCCAGCAAAAACATTTACAGTTAAACCGCATCATGACAATGGCGTCCATATTGTTTTATTAGCTTGGCGGCTTTTCAAATGCCGCTACGTAATTTCAAAATTGCCCATGGCCAGCTATAAAATGTGAATTGTTTCTAGTCGGCGGGTTAGTGAAATTACAGGGCTCCTACTTCTCGGTTTTTCCAATATTGTGCTTCTGTCAACAGTCCAATAGTTTAAGGGAGGGTTATAAATAACTGGGACAATTGAGGGTGAATCGAATTGAATGGAAATATCGCATTACCAGTAAGGAATTCAGTATGAAGAAGCCTCAAAAAATGAAAAATATTTAAATAATCAAAAAGTATCCATAATTTTTTTTCGGAATGAAGTGCAAAATCAGCAAACTATTGAATGTGAAGTAATGTTCCTTCGTATAACATGATATAAACATGAATTTTACTATAAGTGAATCTCCAAGACTTGGCTTTAAGGCAGGCATGAAAAAGTGGTTTGCACAAGAGAAAAAAACTCAATACAACAAAATAAATATCTACAACGTATACCGCTAGGTAATAAACTTTGAGTTAGTTTATAGTTTACATTCTATTAGTTTTGATGCATTATGATTTCATAGTTTGAACACAACTAACGAATTAATACTTGAAGAATATCTCAAATAAACAAAAAATTCTTCGTCATTAAATAACAAATTAATTTCCAAGTCTATTAACAAAAAGTTTTTATAGAACATACATTCTCGAGTAGGTTTGTGAATTTTACAGTATTTAACAGACAAGAAGTTTAGCTATTAGAGGAAGGATTCAAACTTAATATCAATCACAGGATTACATCATTGAGGAGTCGACACTGAAATAGATCTTACACAATCTTCATCTAATTTGGATGACAAACATTTAGCTTCAAGTACTAAGTATTAGACAGATTTTTAAAAAAAATGGGATAGAGTTTTCAGTCAAGAGGAATTAGTCGTTTATATCGTCGGATTGTGAAAGCTTACTTCAAAAAATATGTTCTCGATAAGTGGCAGAGTGAATCGCAAAAATCTTTATCTAAGCCTAGAACCATCAAACCCGATATTAAACCAATGGTGCCTGAATCGAATAAAAGAAACACCCAAGTGATTATAACCCGTCTTCGACTCATTAAACATAGGACCAACCCAATATGCGAACTTTGCAATGTACAACTAAGTGTGGAACATTTTCTATTGGACTGTCCAATATTTCATAACACATAAGATCCTACAAGACATGCCATCATTGTTAGGTCACTCATGTAATGTACAAAACCTTAGTGGTTATCTGAAGAATATTGGTTTATTCGATAAGGAAACTTTTCACAGGTTTAAATAAAATCTAATGACTAAACGCGTTTCGTCATAACATTGACTTGACTGCTCGAATCAATTCAACGAAGATTCTTGAAATATATTGCGTATAGAATTGATGGAATTTATCCCGAACAAGGTTTAAATAATAATTTATTATTAAAAAGATTTTCCCTGTTATCTTTGGAGGACCGTAGAATTTACCACTCTTGCATATTTGTCTATAAGCTCACAAACTATTTGACTGATTGTCCAGAGTTATTGTCTCAGCTTAGCTTTAATATACCTCGTTTGAACAGTAGAGGTTCACTTTGTTTCTATTTACCTACTCCAAGAACGAATATACTATCGAAATCTCCAATTTATTCGATGTGCAAAAAGTTCAATCAGATATGCGAAAAAATTGATCTATTTTCAACATCCATTGGAGTATTTAAAAAAGAGATAAAAAATATTATCATAACTCTCAGAGATTAATGAAGCTTATGTGAAATAAAGGTACTCCTCTCTGTTCGTACATGTATTTAATTCTTGAATATGTTATTGCGTTTCTTTACATTTGTTGTTTTTTTTCTATGATTATTGAATGACTCGTTAAAATATTAAAACATGGTATTTGGCTTTTTAGTTCTTAGATTTTAGTTCTTGTTCACAGTTGCATGTATACATTATGAAACGCTGTCCTGTAAGTGGGTCCTGTACCTGTTTGGGCAATAAATGTTTTTTTTTTTTTATTGACTTCATCTTGTACTAAATTATGGTATGACAAAACAATCTATTTATACGAAAAATTGAACATAACACAGGGGGGTTCTTAGAGAAACTAAATAACAATAAGCAATTCATTCAGAGTTATTGGTAGGTACATTGAAAAGATTAAGAAGAGGAGAAGGGCTTACTTCAGTCTGGTCGTTAAATAGGTCTCCGGAATTTTTATATTTATTGATGTATAGGGATTCCCAACAGTTGATTTTGTGGAGACTATTTTCTAACTGTTATATAATTATTATAATTGATTAAAGGTATGGTTTTCTTGGATAAGATGAAACGCATAATTAGAGTCCGTTTTCTGCTTAATATAGCTACGTTGGTGTTCGTGTATTCGAGTTTTGAAATTTCTAATTGTACGTCCTATATAGAATTTTTCACAATCGTTACAGCTGAGTCTATAAACACCCGTACGTTCATCTCTATGGATTTTTGATTTGTTGTTTTTAATAAATGTTCCAATGCTATTGTTGGTTTTATATGAAACTTTGAAATTTTGTTTATGAAAAAACAATTTCAGGTTTTCGGAAGGTTTGCCCAAGTATGTTAATAGACTGTATTTTTCTCGGATATATGTGGGTAAACTTGAACTGAAATTGCCATTTTGTATTTTTTCCTCTAAATGAGACAGCCAATCATTTTGGGTGAATAACCATTATTTACTGTCATTTGTTTAATTATATTCAATTCCTTTCGGCAATTAGCTTCGGACTACGGAATTTTGAAAAGCCTATGAATCATACTATATATGATAAGCGGCTAATTTATGTGAAATTGGGTGTAGTGATGTATCATGAATTGTAATATCTGTATGAGATGGTTTCTTCATAAACAAAATTTCAAAGTTTCATATAAAACCAACAGTAGCATTGGAAAATTTATTAAAAACAACAAATCAAAAATCCATAGACATGAACGTACGGGTGTTTATAGGCTCAACTGTAACGATTGTGAAAAATTCTATAGGTATAGGACGTACAATTAGAAATTTCAAAACTCGAATACACGAACACCAACGTAGCTATATTAAGCAGAAAACTGACTCTAATTATGCGTGTCGTCTCATTCAAGAAAACCATACCTTTAATCACAATTATAATATATTACAGTTAGAAAATATTCTCCACAAAACCAACTGTTCGGAATCCCTATATATCAATAAATATAAAAATTCCGGAAACCTAGTTAACGACCAGATTGAAGTGAAGTAAACCCTTCTCCTCTTCTTAATGTGTTCAATGTACCTAGCAATAGCTCTTAATGAATTGCTTATTGATATTTAGTTTCTCTGAGAACCCCCCTGTGTTATGTTTAATTTTTCGTATAAATAGATTGTTTTGTAATACCATAATCTAGTACGAGATGAAGTCAATGTTATGACGAAACGCGTTTACTCATTAGATTTTATTTAAACATGTGAATGTTAGTTTTTTGTTTCGTTATGAAGTTATGAATATGAACTTTCACCAAGTAAATGCCAATTCAATTCGATATTCTATAAGGTATAATTGATTTATTTTATTGTACTGAACATAATTTTCATGATATGTTAACATAAACTGTTCTGTCGGTAATAACCGTAAGGTGGATGCTACTTTGTTTAAATAGAAAAAATTTAAAAAATAGGAATTAGTCAGAAAAATAATTAAAGAATAAATTAATTCCCTGAAATTAAATATTGAACTATTTTCATGTCGTTTCTTCTCTAGGTTTTTTAATAGAAAGTTCCTAAAAAGTTTGTTTGCTTCTTTGAATAATGGCACTCAACATATCGTATAGATTTGTTAATACCGGAATTATTGCTTTGATCTAGTATAGATAGATCGGTTGAAAAAGGGAGGTTTTATCATAATTTCTTAGATATATTCGAAATTAATCTGTTTTAACTGGTTCAATATAGGTAATATGACAACTGATTCATGACAGTTCAATAATTTGCAATATGCAGCAGTAAAATAACTAACTAATCAAAACGATGCCGAACAACTGAAATCAAACTAATAATAGTTGAATAGTAGAACCGTGTTGCTATTCCCAGTAATAAATATACGGAATAGCAAAACGGTTTTCGAATTCTAGTTATTTCCAATTAAAACTGAACCGTACGTGGTTGGCGATTAGAAAACTTTTCTATGATGTTTCGAGTTGGCAATTGGCCTGTATCGCTGGGCAATTTCCATCAATTTCCGCATTGCTGGTAATCCCATCGCCGGCCCTTGAGTTATTTATCAAGTTCTCGGGCCGGAAAACTGAAAATGAAAAACCAATATCGCAATTCCCGGCGAGGCAGCTTACTGTTTCAAACCGCGTAAGTCCTGATCAACCGTCGATTTTTGAAACGAAAATAGTATTCGAACCATGAATAAGTGACGAAGTTTGGGGCTGGAACGGCCAACCTTGCTTTCCGCAAGGGGCGAGTGCGCTGGATGCGATACGAAAAATACTCGCCATGGCCGTTTCGACATGATAATCAGGAAGCTCACTAAAATCTAAAAAGTGTAGCCATTAAACTACAGCAATTCCCTTGTCATATAACTGTACTCTATGCTCTTGAACAGAAAAATTACACAGGCCTGCAAAAAAATATTTTTTAAAATTTTTCAGTTTAGATAACTGATTATTGTGTAGCTTCTAGTGCTAATTTCATGCTGATCATATTTTTCTATCACGTAAAGTTTGTTCACAAAATGAGGTGAAACATTTAGCGAAAATCATAAAATTGACATATTTCATATCGGTAGTATTATGTACAATGTTATTAAAATTTCTTTAAACATAAACTTAATCTTAATATTACAGTAGGTATAGTTAATAAGGCTTTACAACAATACATTTTCAAGTCTTTGTAGTAACGTTTCCTTTTTCCTTCAGACCTTCGTTTAGTACTATTCCTGCTGTGTGATTGA
Source organism: Cynegetis impunctata (assembly GCA_030704885.1). NCBI lineage: Eukaryota > Metazoa > Arthropoda > Insecta > Coleoptera > Coccinellidae > Cynegetis > Cynegetis impunctata. Next base: position 148,766 of record JARQZK010002312.1, on the reverse strand, counting down.
ATATTTTCCACCAGTAGTCAGCTATTATGTTAACGTTCCAGCGTCCTTGATATCTGCGTTACATTTTTTTTATACCTTGGTAGAAACGTTCTCCTTGTTTCTCATTCACTGCCCCTAGATTTTCCGGAAAAAAGTCCAGACGAAAATGTAGTAAATGAACTTTAACACTCATGTTGCAGCCGAAAAGTCTCTAGTTATTTAGCAGATTGGCAACAATATTGTTGTAGTTTGCATCTTTTTTTATTTCCTAGAAAGCCAGTTACCACTTGTTTAAAAGACTTCCATACTTTCTTTTCCTGGTCTTCCATTTTCAACTCGAAGTCTTCATCCTTCATAAGTAACAAATACCCATTCTTTAAGTTTTGCCCCAGAAAGACCGGGAAACTGCTCACAGAGATATCTGAAACACTCTCCTTCTTTAAGCAATGCTTTGACGAATTGATTCATTAGTCCCAACTTGATGCGAAGTGGCGGAAGCTGAATCTTTTTAGGGTCCACTAAACTCTTTTTCTCAACATTTTTACTGGTCATTTTCACTTTTTTTTTTAGTGTTGAGAGGGATGGGTACTAACAAAGAGAGAATACTGACAGCAAATCTAGTATGAACCAGATTTTACCAGTTTTACTGTACATTTTCTTGAACAAACGAAAGGCTGACTCATGTTTCCAACCTAAATTTAGGTTCATTAAATTAGTAAAATGAAGTATGTAGCTAACAAAAATATTATAATTGAAAATTTATATAAACTTATTTCACAAATATCATAGTTTTTTTCGTGTTATATGGAAACCTGAAAAGTAATGATTTAATGTGTGATTCGTGGGTAAGCAGAGGGTGATGGAATTTCTTCATTATTTTTTCTGTAATCAGCTCAAAAAATACCATCAAAATCACTAAAATTTTTTGAAACAATTTCTTTCATCGCAGACTTGTGTTATTATTAAAATATTCAATATAAAATGACAATAAATTAAAAACACTGCACTTTGCGGATTATATTCCATTCGAATCGCATCTCGATCTACTGACGCGATACTCTTCTGTCAAAATACCAAATTAGTCTGCTGCTCAATCGTTTTTTTATTGATGAAGAATAAATTGTGAGTGTGATTCAATAGAAGTTGAGGTTAGTGATATTAAAGTCAGGTGAGTATCAGTTTTTAAATATTTTAGTAAATACTACTAATAATTAAAGTAAATAATTTTTTTTATACTTTTAATTCTTATTCATACAAAAAGGTGTGATTGCAACAAAACCTTTTGTG
>JARQZK010002312.1:65000-142500 GCA_030704885.1 Cynegetis impunctata | reverse complement strand
GAATGAAAATGGTAAGAATCTTGAACCTATTTTAAACTTATGACACGAACAAAGTGATATTATGACTATACTCTTGATGTTTATCGTATGGTTAGTTAGAATATTTCTTAAATATTGTTTATGATTACTGAAGAAATGAATGCAATTTTTTTTTATTTCCTTGGAATAAAACTTAAAGAGCTTGGATAATGGCGTTGGATGTTTTGACATTAGGATTGTGTATATTTGGAGCAATGGAATGGTTGTTAGCAGACAGTCCTCACAAGAATTTCAACGCATTTATTCTAGCAGATGAAATATATTCGTGTGTAGTATATTTTGAAAAATATATTCCAGGGATTAAATGGTTTGTACTTAAAATAGAAGGAAAACTCACTCAGGCAATAATCTCATTAGATAGAAACAAATAAATATATTAACAAGAGGTATATCAACTGTAAAACATTAAACACAGATTCAATAAATAGCTTACCTCTTTTGTTGCGTTAGATATCTGCATAGCTGTTTACTCAAGATTCTTGGGTTTTAGTCTTATGTAATTTGCTGATATTCAGGAGTAAAGGGTGTACTCCGAGTAAAAATGCTCAAGAAGTTGGAATCGGGAATATATTGCGACCCAGAAAAACGATGCTCCGGAAAAATAACTTTCGATAATTCTCTTGCACTTATTATAGTAATAGAACTTTATAAGCAATTCATTGCATAAAGCATACATGTTGTTACATCTATATTGGCACTACGTATTTGAGATATGTGTCTGTATATTATGAGGTATCAAATCTAAAAGCAAGCGGCACGATATAGTTGGTTGAGTGATTACTAGCATTCGGGTGATCCTATTTTGATACCCGATGGTTCACAATGTCTGCCATGGTTTTTTTCAGAAGTAGTCTCATGTCGTAGATGAGTCACTGCTTGCTGATTTACAAAGATTAGTATTCATCCTCTAAATCCTATCTCACTTCCTCTATTCTATAAATTATCAGGTATCGTCCATCCTTGATGCACTCATACATACTAGTTTATCTTATGATCTGGTTGAAGGAGATTTTCCCTATATCTTGAGCAGTTCTCCTTCCCTAGTCATACTTGATGGAGAAATAAAACACGTGGCCTTTTACTTGTTTTATCAACTTTGTTCGAGTCCACTGACATGATGTGGTGATCGAACCAAATTCAGTACTACCATTGTTGTTTGAAATTATTATTAATTCAAAGTACAGGCCTATATTTCTATGACATCGTGCCTACGCGATTGCGTAAAGCAGTGGCGTAGATAGGGGGGGGGGTCAAGGGGATCAATCCCCCCCCCCCATGAGCCTACGATAATTATAATAGAACTGAATAAAAGTCTTCGTATCTATGTACGTATTTAAGTACCTTTACATGAAATTCACTAAGCACTAGCACCTCTTCTGCTATTATGTATGTACAATTATAAAAAAATCACCTAGATATGTTTTTGTGACGGCTGTGCAATTGAGTATTGTATAATTTCCGCGCTTCGAATAGGCCGACCAATCAGGAATGGACATAATTTTAACATTATAAAGTAACTTGTAGTTTTGAGCATATTTTATTCGATGTTGAATTAGTAAGTTTAATCGGTCACTATGAGCAAAAAAGTGTTTAAAAAGTTCAAATGGCTGTAATGGAAAATTTTCATTTCGAGAGGAAGAAGTCAACCAAAATCTCCACGCACTTCTCTTTCTGAATTGTATACTATACTTACTATTAAACAAAAGTGCTCGAGCTTTTGTTTAATGGTGTAGTAATATATCCAAGGCAGTTTTGTTCAATAGTATAGGTAGTATAAAATTTAGAAAGTTTTAGGTAGTATAAAATTTGGAAAGATTTACGAATCATGAGAATACAGTCTAGTTTACAAGTGCTTTTGTGTTCAACTTTTTTCATCAATCTCGGAAGAATATGAGCAAATAGCATGTAGATAGTTATTGAAAAAAATTAGGTTCCGTTCGGGAAAATTGTAAAAGTGATAAACAATTTACTGAAGGAAGAAGAAAACAGTTTTTTCAAATATCTCAAAAACTAACAGATATTTTGATATCAAAATAAAGATACAAAAAGAGGAGGAAATTTCCTATAAGAAATTTTTAACTCCCGGAACTGTAAGATAAATATTTATAATTTTCTCAGAGGGGTAAAAATACGGCCGAAAACAGGCAATCTGGCTTGCGAAAGTCACGCTCATTTGAGACACTTCAACAATAAACATTTTTTAACTATATTAAATATGGAAATTAAGGAATGAAAAATTTCAGGTTCTTCCTGGATAGGTGAATGAACAATAATCCAGCGACAACAAATTTTTATAGCTATTTTTAGCGCATTAGTTATGTAATAGTTTTTTGCTGCTTGAACAAGAACATTGCAAGTGAGTTAACTGTTAAACTATAAATCTGATATTTTTTCCTTTCTTGGAGCTAGTTTTGAAAGACCTCAGAATAGATCCCCGTTAAAAAACTCGATTTTGTAGTTTTTTATTTACAATTTACTTAAAGTTGCAAAATTAAACACTCTAATCATAAATTTTTTTTCCTGATTCTCTTATAAACAACGCATTTATTTATAACAATTTTTTAAACAATAGGAGATGAACATTAAAAACAACCATTTCCATGTAGCTTCCGATAATAAAAAACGGACAGTTCAATTCATTTAAAAAATTTCATTTTGATTTTGCAAAACTACGTAAATTGTTGATAAAAAACTGAAAAATTTGAATTTTTATTCTTTCAACAGGGATTTACTTTAATAGCTCTAAGAATGAAAAAATCTCAGATCTATACTTCAACTGTTATCACCATTTTCATGTTCAAGCACCTAAAAATTGTTAATTAACTATTGCATAACTAATAGAAAAATTTCTATTACCGCCAGCTTATTGTTCATTCACCGATTCAGTAACTTTTCATAATTTATATGGTTAAATGATGTTTATTGTTGAAGTGTCCTGAATGGGCGTGACTTGCCCAAACGAAGTTACCCCTTTTCAGCTGTATTTTTACCTCTCTGAGAAAATAATGAATATTGACTCTACAGTTCCGGAAGTTGAGTTTTTCTTTTGGGAAATTTCTTCTTCTTTTTGAATCTTTCTTCAAATTTCAAAAATGTCAATTATTTTTTGACATATTGGCAAAAAATCAATCCCCTTTTTTCAGTAGGTATATTGTTTATAACTTTCACAATTTTTGCTTGCGAATTTTTAATTTTCTCAAAAAACATCTACATGCTACAAATCGAATAACACTTTGCTTTTATTTTTTCGAAACTAACGATAAATGTTGAATAAAAAAGCACTTGTTGACTAGACTATTTTTTTTAACTCGAGGGACCGACAGTTTAACACCGCTTCCGAACGTCCAATGGGCTTGAATCTTAGTCATTACCCAACAGATTAATTTTTGAACCACTAAATCTCGGACATACACTTCACTCAAGAGCAAGGTGGGACTCGAACCTACAATCCTCTGTTTACAAGTGATACACCTCACCGCTGGGCTACCGAAGCCTTCTTGACTAGACTAAATATCTTAAAAAGATTTTCGGTGTTTTTCAAGCATGATTATACGAAGACAAAGCAGCTGATAAATTCATCAAAACTGACAAGTATTATCAAAAAATCTTTTACTGCGACACCTGCTGTTCTCGTTAGTTGAAAGTGTGAAAGAAATATTTAATTCGTCAAGGCGATTTTAAGCATAATATTTTTTTTTCTGCTTATTTTGTACTATATAAAAGATTATTTTTATCAACAAATAAAACTTTAGACGAAAAACTTATGAAATTTTACACAAAGTCATATCCCCCCCCATCGCAAAGAGCTATCTACGCCACTGGCGTAAAGTATCCTCCGCAGTCGTCTTTTGATAGGAACTTTGTCCGTACTCACCTTCAGTTAGCTCAAGACAACATATATTAAATAGAAAATACCAGATATTTGCTGCCCAAAACTCCCTCCGAATTAAGTTGAGCGTTGAGAATTAATACGTGGTTCAATTTAATGTTGAGGAAGTGCCGTTTAGTGATTACACTTGTCACTAACTGCCAAGATTTTTATGAAGAGATTTCTATTTTTTTACTTTCCCACCATATGCTGCATCAGCAGGATGGTTGAAATTTGGTACTCCGATTGTGTTGATATTGAGGATTCATCATTTGAAAGTTTTAACTCATTTTTAAACCACTTTGATGTTAATGTACAGATTTATGGTTTTTCATGGTTTTTAAGTCTATGTTCACCTCAACAAAAAAACTCTTGACCAGCAGAGCTCCATCACTAATGTTGTATTTTTGGCGCGAAATGCATCGCGTCGAGATACGACGAACCGAATTCAAAAGTAGAAAATAATTTATTTTATAAAAAAAATTCGTAAAGTGCATTGTTATTGAGGAAAATAGGTGAAACCAACGGAGAAACGTACCTCAATATCAACTTAATGCACGTACTAAATTTCAACCAAAAAAAATCGCGAAGAGCATCGCCTTGTACTGTTACTGATGGTGGAAACGATCTAGATGGAAATCGAATGGAATAGTCACCACAGAATGCAGCGCTGTTGAGAGAAAGAGTTGAAACCCACAAAGGATCGTATTTCAACATAAAATCAATGTACGTACCAAACTTCAACCCTCTAACTCAATCTACAGAATCTGTGGAGTTCGCCAATTTTAAAGAATCACGAAGAAACAAGAAATATCTACGTAAAAATAGAAGCAGTTTTAAAAATTCGACCAAATGTTGATGCTTTCGTTCTATAACGAAAACAATCCCAGGTGCCAAATTTCAGCTCATCGGCAATGAAAATTTTTTCGAAAATCGTGATCTAGGAGATCTACAATGGATAAAACAACATCTTCAGCACCCTGCTTTTCTTCGATACACTGCAAAATTATGTATTTTCGGAGAAAACACGACTATTCAGAGGAAAATATGACCTTGGTGATGGAGCTTTGCTGCTCGAGCGTTTTCTTTATTAAAGGTTATTTTTAAAAACATAATATTTATGCCTATCGATACAGCGATACAGGATCAATCCCTGATACTAGGGTTGCCATCGCCTAGATTGCCGATGCCGGACAAAAATTTTGAAAAGCCCGGACATTTCTATGAAATTTTGTTTTTCCCCGGACACCCCGTTAAATTTTTTTTTTATAGAATAAAACATCGTTTATGTTTCAATTTTTTTATTTATTTCAACTTTGAACCGCTTGTTTGCTATATAAACAGAACAACAAAAAACAAATAAAATTCTATTATACGCAGTTTACAGTTTTCTCTTTTTTTTGGTATCATCAAATAAAAAACAACTCATGACGATAATTTTTGGTAGATCAAAAATCAAATAGACTAGATTCTACATTGTAATAGCAAATTATAGGATAGGTCATCTAGTTCGGTTAGATAGGTTAGGTAGGTACCCAAAAGTCTAAATTATTTATTAACTATAAATCAAAAGTTTTAATTTTAACGAGATCAAGTTCTTTTTACTAATTCAACTTAACTTGGAATTTTTCAGACTTGCCAATTTTTCACAAAACGTCTTTATTTTTCATCATGAATTTGTAAAAGTAACTCAAGTCTTCAAAATTAGACTTTTGATCAGAGAAGAAAGCTTATGTGTATTCAGCAAGTTTCTCTCTTTGCTCTATTACTGCGATCCTAGCGAAAAAACTCACTCTACATTCGCATTGTGAGCTGGTATACAAAAATATTACTATGCAATTTTGAGCAGTTTAGAATATAGATGTTTCGAAAAAATTCGGTCACAACTGGTTTGCATTTAATAGCACATCTCCGTCACTGACACTCGAGCTTCACACACCCGGACACAAAATTCGTCCGGGTTTTACCCGGACATATTTTGAAAGCCCCGTCCGGATGACCCCCGGACGCCCCCTAAACTAGGACAAATCCGGGGAAACCCGAACGGATGGCAACCCTACCTGATACCCAATTTTAAATGAGGATGAAGGCTATCCCATCATACAAGTAACTGAATCAGCCATACGGACATCAATATATATCTTCATATAGTGTTGATGAACACATTCACCGACCGTTATGCTATGTCAATATTCAGTTCTATGCAGCAGTAGACTTACGCCTAGACCAGTGAGGCCCCGGTCCCGGGCCTAGGGTGGCATATTTTGTAATTTACTTTTTAATCTGTGGGTAAAATTTTAATTATATTAATACATCATTCATATTACGTGTATGAAGCGTTTTGAAATTATTAAATCTAAACTACTTCTCAATTTTTTTTCACTGTGGAATGAAAATAAGGTAGAATTGCATGTATTAAATATTATTTTGGTATTCATTTGAAAGTCAGAATATGTTTTATTTATAAAAATAATTTTTCATTAAGAATAAATCCTATATGTTTCCAAATTGAGTTTGAATTTTCATCTAAAATGGAAAAAAAAAATCATTGGATAGGTACTCCTTATGTTTGCATAAAATCTTCAATTATATCTACTAATTTCAATAATTTTAATAGAACATTAGAGAATGAATGTTTTACATTATCAACTCAAATATTCTCTAGCAAATGATGAAGATATATGCATTCACAGAGTCTTCGTAATTTATAGGTATGGTAATGGGGTAAGTACAAATTGTTGAGGAAAAAGATCTTCTTGCACTCTGAAAAGGGTAAAAACGTGTCAGCTCCGACGCACGTCTGGAGTTTAATCCTGTCAGTTTTTTTTATAATTTTGTTCATTGTGCACAAATATAAGTACCTATCACTAGAATCACTACATATAAATAAATAAACTACATTCTCAAACCAAAACTGACGGTTAGGTTGCTGTTGTATAATGATATATACCTACCTACACACAGTGGCGTAGATAGCTTTTTGCGATGGGGGGGGGGATATGACTTTGTGTGAAATTCCATAAGTTTTTCGTCTAAAGTTTCATTTGTTGATAAAAATAATCTTTCATGTAGTACAAAATAAGCAGAATGAAAATTTTTTGGCTCAACATCGCCTTGACGAATTGAATATTTCTTCCACACTTTTAATGAACAAGAACAGCAGGTGTGGCAGCAAAAAATTTTCTGATAAAACTTGTCACTTCTGATGAATTTATAAGCTGCTTTGTCAACTTCGTATAAATCGTGCTTGAAAAACACCGAAAATCTTTTTACCTAATATATTTAGTCTAGTCAAGGAGGCCTCTGTAGCCCAGCGGTGAAGTGTATCGCTTGAAAACAGAGGATTGTGGATTCGAGTCCCACCTTGCTCTTGAGTGTAGTGTATGTTCGGAATTTAGTGGTTCTAAAATTAATCTGTTGGGTAATGACTTATAGATTCAATCCCATTGGCCGTTCGGAAGCGGCGTTAAACTGTAGGTCCCTGGAGTGAATAAAAATAATCTAGTCAACAAGTGCTTTTTTGTTCAACTTTTTTCAGCAAATTCGGAAAAATAAAAGCAAAGTGTAATTCGACTTGGAGTAGCATGTAGATGTTTTTTGAGAAAACTAAAAATTCGCAAGCGAAAATTGTGAAAGTTATAAACAATATATCTACTATCTGAAAAAAGGGAAATTCTTATCTTCCCAATATGTCAAAAAATAATTGAGATTTTTGAAATCTGAAGAAAGATTCAAAAGGAAAAAGAAATTTCCCAAAAGAAAAACTCAACTTCCGGAACTGTAGAATCAATAATCATAATTTTCTCAGAGGTAAAAATACGGCTGAAAAGGTGTAAATTCGTTTGGGCAAGTCACGCCCATTTAGGACACTTCAACAATAAACGTTGTTCAACCATATAAAAAATGAAAAGGTGAATGTACAATAATCCGGCGATAATAGAAATTTTTCTATCAGTTATACAATAGTTAATTAATTAGGTGCTTGAATATGAAAATTGTGATAACTGTTCAAGTATATATCTGAGATTTTTCCATTCTTGGAGCTATTGAAGTAAATCCCTGTCGAAAAAATAAAAAATTTAAATTTTTCAGTTTTTTAGTAACAATTTACGTTTTTGCAAAATCAAAATGAAATTTGTTTTATGAATTTAATGGTCCGTTTTTTATCGGAAGCTACATGGAAATGGTTGTTTTCAATGTTCATCTCCTATTGTTAAAAAATTGTTATAAATAAATGCGTTGTTTATAAGAGAATCAGGAAATAAAAAATATGATTAGGGTGTTGAATTTTGCAACTAAGTAAATTGTTAGTAAAAAACTAAAAAATCGAATTTTTTAACGTAGATCTATTCTAAGTCTTTCGAAACTAGTTCCAAGAAAGGAAAAAAATATCAGATTTATAATTAAGCACTTAACGCACATGCTATGTTCTTGTTCAAGCAGAAAAAAATATTGCATAACTAATGCGCGAAAAATAGCGATAAAAATTTGATGTCGCTGGATTATTGTTCATTTGCCTATCCAGGAAAAACCTGAAATTTCTCATTCCTTAATTTCCATATTTCATATAGTTAAATAATGTTTATTGTTAAAGTGTCCCAAATGGGCAAGCCAGATTACCTGTTTTCGATCGTATTTTTACCCCTCTGAGAAAATTATAAATATTTATCCTACAGTTCCGGGAGTTAAGAATTTTTAATAAGAAATTTTTTCCTCTTTTTTTATCTTTATTTAGAATCAAAATATCTAATAGTTTATGAGATATTTGAACACACAGACTGTTTTCTTTTTCTTTCAGTGAATTGTTCATCACTTTTACAATTTTCCCGAACGAAAATTGATTTTTTTCAAAAACTATCTACATACTATTTGCTCATTTTCTTCCGAGACTGATGAAAAAAGTTGAACACAAAAGCACTTGTAAACTAGACTAACTAAGCCATCGCAAGAAAATTTTTACTAACTCGACAATTTTTATCTTCAACTTCAAAATATTATGGAGTAATTAAATTGACAATCAAATCCATAATTTAGTCCTATTTTTCAAAGCGCTCGTATTTTGATACCTACCCTACATTAAAAAATATTCGAAATATCAAATATTGATTGAAAATCCTCTATAAGCTGAAGTCGCGCTCCTCGAATGTAAACAGGAATTTAATCGGTCACTAGGACCAAAAAACGTGTTTGAAAGAGCTTAAATGACAGAAACGGAAAATTTTATGTACGAAGAAAGAAGTCAACCAAAACCTCATCGCACTTCTTCTCTTTCTAAATTTTATACTACCTATACTATTGAACAAAACAGCTTTAAAAATAATACTACACCATTAAACAAAAGCTGGAGCACTTTTGTTTAATAGTAAGAATAGTATACAATTAGGAAAGAGAAGTGCGTGGAGATTTTGGTTGACTTCTTCCTTTCGAAATGAAAATTTTCCATTAGAGCCATTTGAAATTTTCAAACACTTTTTTGCTCATAGTGACCGATTAAACTTACTAATTGAACATTGAATAAAATATGCTCAAAACTACTAGTTACTTTATAATGTTAAAATTATGTCCATTTCTGATTGGTCGGCCTGTTCGAAGTACGGAACTTATACAATACTCAATTGCACAGCCGTCGCACAAACATATCTAGGTGATTTTTTTGTAATTGCACATACATATAGCAGAAGAGGTGTTAGTACTTAGAAAATTGCATGTAAAGGTACTCAAATACGTACATAGATACGAAGACTTTTATTCAGTTCTATAATAATTATCGTAGGCTCATGGGGGGGATTGATCCCCTTGATCCCATCCTCCTATCTACGCCACTGCCTACACATGCATCAACTGTTGACGGTATACCCTAATAAATGCTGCTTAAACTCAAACAATAATTTCAATAACACAATATATAATATAAAATATGAAAGATATATGCAATTAATCAAACATATATTCATACATACATCAAATAACAGGTAGCTGTTCTTTAATTCAAATAACATCAATAATAATGATAAAATAAACCGCATCCGCGCGTTTCAATTGTTTGTCGCTCAAATCAGTTTTTTTATATCTTTCAATATTTTATTAATAGTCCACTCAATCTAGACCAAAAATAGGCAATCAGAGGAACTAAAAATACTAGTTCCAATTTTTTCAGAAATGTGTAGGGAGGGGTCCCCTGAACAAGGGAAAATAAAGTCCCTCCAAACCCCGGTGCCGCTAGAGGGGGGAGGGGTTTTTAATGTTCCATTTTTCAGTTTTTCGCTTATAACTTGAAAACGGTGCGTTCCAGACGAAAAGTTCTCCATTACAAAATGAAAGATTATTGAATTTGCTACAAATTCGGTAATATACATTTTTCGAAAAACTGAACCGTTTTGGTGCTACCGGCTCCGTTATGGTAGATTTTTGAAAAAAAATTTTTCACTCTTGTTTTTCGTTTAATATTGTCTTTCAGATACTCACTCGTTAATTCTAGCGGAGAACCGTCTATATGATATTTATACAGCATTAAATTCTCCACTAGAATATATATCCAACTTTAATTTATAATGAACGCATCGCAACTTACAGCACTTTTAAGATTTCAACAAAAAATCTTGATTTCCCATTTAAAATAAATAATAGTTTTGATCCATTTGATGGCTTCATTTCTCTACATATGTTTATATATCTGGTTCACACAAATGTATAAGATCTTATATATTGTATAATCATATATCTATATATATATTTTTTATATAATGAATTTAATGAATAGCGCTAAAGCTGCTTTGTTAAATCGTCAACGAAGGTGAAAGTCAAATTGGCTTCTCTGCCACCAACAAAAGTAGCTACTGCACAGAACGCTCATAGGGTATTCCTTCAAACCCAAATTTTGCTGCGTAATACCACCATCGACCCACAATTATGGGGTTGGGATAGGGATGAACATGGAATCCTCACTCCCATCAAATCCTCCGAACCTCCTGCACCAGACCACATTTCGAATGCAATATTTCGCCGCTGTGCTACGGGATGCAATAACAGATGTGGTTGTAGGAAGGCAGGCATCCACTGCTCTTCTGTTTGTGGATGTGAAAGTGCCTAAACTGCCCGTCTGTCCTCTTGGAAGACATCGACGAGGATATTGTCGACGAGACTAATCATTAATCATTAAAACATAATAATAATAATAATTCCATTTTACTTGTGTCTATTTCAATATTTTTGTGTACCGTAAAATTGAATTCTTTTGAATTAGGTCTCCGAGATTTCATTTACCTGTACCACACCATTTTTACAAATATATATTTACAAAATATATTCTATAGATAAATAACTATATAATACATAAGATCGTATACATTTGTGTGAACCAGATATATAAACATGTGTAGAGAAATGGAGTCATCAAATGGATCAAAAATATTGTTTATTTTAATTGGGAAATCAAGATTTTTCGTTGATATCTTAAAAGTGCTGTAAGTTGCGATGCGTTTATAATAAATTAACGTTGGATATATTCTAGTGGGGAATTTAATGCTGTATAATATTTTATATAGACAATTCTCCGATAGAATTAACGAGTGAGTATCTGAAAGACAATATTAAACGAAAAACAAGGGTGAAAATTTTTTTTTTCAAAAATCTATCATAACGGAGCCATTAGCACCAAAACGGTTCAGTTTTTCAAAAAAATGTATATTACCAAATTTGTAGCAAATTTAATAAGCTTTCATTTTGTACTCAAGAACTTTTCCACTGCAACGCACCGTTTTCAAGTTATAAGCGAAAAACTGAAAAATGGAACATTAAAACCCCCCTCCCCCTCTAGCGGCATCGGAATTTGGAGGGACTTTATTTTCCCTTGTTCAGGGGACCCCTCCCTACACATTTCTGAAAAAATTGGAACTAGTATTTTTAGTTCCTCTGGTTTTCCTATTTTGAGTGGACTATAACTTTAATCACTCAATAATTTTGTCTATTGTTCACAAATATAAATACCTATACATGCATCAACTGTTGCCGTTATACCCTTATACGTTATATGCGGCGGTATACTAATAATCTCGAAGTGAAATGTGCTTAGAGTACGTTGTGCAAAGGAACGTAACATCTCACTTTGAGTTAACATTCGAGTTTACTCCTCATAGAATTTTCATAACGCGGGCTAAATATGAAAAATATTTCTCAACGAGTAATTTGCAAAACCGTCATTAGGAACTTTTTTATCTGTGATGTTCATTGATTATAATTAAAAATTATTTCTCGATAAAATAAAGTAATTCTAAAATAAAAATATTGGATTAAAATTAATGAAATTCTTTTCATTAAAAGGGGCGTTGCATCAAACGGGGACTAGGGTGGCAAACCTAAATCCGCCACTGGTTCTATGCCTAGAAAGTCTCCTAATGGCAACATTCACTGAATACGCAGTAGAACCATTAACTATTTCGAAACTTCGGAACACGTTTGCGAATAAAAACGAAACAAATCATCCCCGAAATGAGTCATTGCACGTAACTTGTACATCGGTATTTCGGAGAGTCTGTTGCATTCAAGTTTGCGCAGTTTACGTCGACGGTCGTTAACATTTGGATGACATTTGGTCCGTTTCCATCACGGGAACGAGCCGTAAAACGGGAAACTCTATATAAACCAGATCATTCATTTCCGGGAAAATCGTAAAAGTTTCTCTATTGAGCAGGCCCGCCCGTCAAATGTTACATTTGAATTCGCCAAATTTCACGGTCTGATACAAAGTGATTTCGATCGGTGAGAGCAAACATTGTGTCGAAAACGTTTTAATTGCTAGAAGTATGCGAAATATCAGGAAATTGATATTAATTTTGACCCTTAATTTATCACGAAATAATATTCTTGAGGAAGTTGAAGAGTGGAATAATTTTTGAAAAGAGTTGGCTGTATGAGTTTCCACACTATAGTGGAGCTTGAAGTGAAATTCGATTTGTACATTTTGAGAATGATTTCCTATGATCATATTTCTCTATATGTTCATATATGTGATAAATCATATATTCGACAAACTTCTTGAAATATAGAGGAATGATTCTAAACACACAAATATGCTAACACAAACTACAGCACTAATCAAACATAAAAATCATAATTTCGACTTTGACTGCAACAAAATTTAAGAAATATTAAAAATGCCACGAAATCATTTTCAGAACAATATATATATATATATATATATATATATATATATATATATATATATATATATATATATATATATATATATATATATATATATATATATATATATATATATATATATATATATATATATATATATATATATATATATATATATATATATATATATATATATATATATATATATATATATATATATATATATATATATATATATATATATATATATATATATATATATATATATATATATATATATATATATATATATTTATATATATATATATATATATATATATATATATATATATATATTTATATATATATATATATATATATATATATATATATATATATATATATATATACATATATATTCATATATATAACAGAATTCTTCGTGTTATCGATACACGTCCGTGGCAATAGACACCTTCGGGTGTCAGGACGTACGAGTTCTCGTTGCCGAAATGTTTCATCTATCTGTGAGATGTGGTTCATTTGTTTCCGACTGGTGGCGCTGCGTAAAATTTATATGCCATTGTGTTACTAGAAGGAAAATATAAGATCGTTTGAAATATTTGGTTGGTTATCACTTTCGATGGATGGATGATACTGATGAGCCCCAAATAAGGGCGAAACAGTCTGTCTATCATTTCCGTTGATTGTGATAAACAACTTTATATTTCTAACATTTACCGTCTGAAGGTATATGGGGATATTTCTGTTTCGTGAACTCGCATAACCAGCTCCGCTAGGAGGTTTGTTTGAGTAGTTTCAAATAAATGTCCTAGTTTACTTCATTACATATATATATATATATATATATATATATATATATATATATATATATATATATATATATATATATTCATTTGTATTGTTTTTGTATCTGTATAGTATAGATTGTTGAGATTTTAGTCATTTAATATATTTTATATAACAAAAAAAACCAAAAATATATATATATATATATATATATATATATATATATATATATATATATATGTATATATATATATATATATATATGTATATATATATATATATATATATATATATATACAGTTAGATGGGTACCATATTTCAATGGTTTCGGATTGAGCTCTCCGAACCTTCCTAATTTTCTGTCTAGTTTTAAAAAATATGTTTGTCATTTGGCTCATCCATTCTGGTTATTTATCAAAATATGACTGAGCTATTTTTCTTTTGTTCCAACTATTGACATAATAAATTTTCAACATACTGCGGTATTTTCCATTCGTAAAGAGTACCATTCTAAGCGAATTTTGAAACAAAGTATAATGTTTTTCAAAAATTGTTAACGAAACGGAACATATAATACACGACAAAAGATTTTCTTCTTCGTTGTCAATGCAAAAGCATCCTGATAGTTTCTACCAAATTTAAATATATTAATTTACACACCCACACACACATACAGCAATAACAGGCTTGGTGAATCTCAAAAAAACTAGATTTTATTAAAAAGTTTACGTTTCGCCACGACATTCGTGGCTTTTTCAAAACTTTTCAGCCTGTTATTGCTAATAATTATCAAAAAGTTAAAAAAAGTATATATATATATATATATATATATATATATATATATATATATATATACATATATATATATATATATATATATATATACATATATATATATATATATATATATATATATATATATATATATATATATATATATATATATATATATATATATATATATATAAAATCTATATTATATAAATATTGTTTGCTCAATTTTTACATCACATATTCTGAACCGCCCGCCCGTATTTCCATCAAGAAACTCTTTCAATTTTCCCAACACGCTCGCATTTTCACCTTTCGAACTTTCCGATTCCTCGTAACACTTCATAGGCAACAGAAAACGGTTACGCGATGCAAGCCGCGTCATTTTTTCCCTTCCCCGAATTTACGAGGGTTATTAGAACGCGGCTCACGCCATCAAACGTTTCAGAATTGGCAGTTACATTTTACCGCCGCCGTTCATTCAAAATATCGCCGCCATTTCGACGGAATTGCCGAAAAGATCTATAATAGGAGCTTCCGGCGGCTACGCCATCGCGAGTTCTTGTCTAACGGTGCATTTCGAATCTTTTTAGTAACCCGCAATTCCTTGTTGCCATATTAGCACTCAAATATCAGATGAAAGAAAAAACTTTGTTACCACTTAATACGTTTCGTTTGAGATATATATATATATATATATATATATATATATATATATTATATATATATATATATATATATATATATATATATATATATATATATATATATATATATATATATATATATATATATATATATATATATATATATATATATATATATATATATATATATATATATATATATATATATATAGGCTTGCCATATTTCCGGTACACATTATTATTGGATGGCCTTATCGGAGGGGTATACTCCCTAGTAGAGCGCCCTTCCAGAAAAATTTAAAAAAAAATCAGTAGCAAAATCGTGAGTTTTAAGACTGTTTTTAATCCTCGCAAGTGAAAGGAGGGGGAATCTTGAACCATAAATTGTTAGTTCTACATACCTTTTAAGAATGAAAAAGGAATATTTGCTACTCAAAAATATATAGTTTTTCCTTTTTAATGATAATTTTTTCCGATCTATCTAGAAAGAAGTGATAATAAAATAAAATTTAAAATACTTCATAAAAGAGTGTAATTGAACAACTACCAAGCCTAATTAAGTTTATTTTTTATAAAACTAAAAATTTTCGTCTTACTGCAAAAACACAAACAATTATAAAAACTTTTTTAGTCAATCTGAGAAAACATTTATTAATAAGTTAATCTGTGCTTTCAGAACAAAGTGCTCTCGTCTCTTCGCTCGATAAAGTGATAATGTGCACCTTGCCTCTAGGTAGCACTCTCTTCTCATAGGCCTGTTGTTATAATTAAACTACTTAAAGCCATTATTCATTACTTTTTACATCTTACACCCGTTTTCCGGGACATTGATCAAACCGGGCGGGACACCAGGACAAGAGCAAAATAACGGAACTGTCCCGGCCAAACCGGAACGTATTGCAAGCCTATATATATATATATATATATATATATATATATATATATATATATATATATATATATATATATATATATATATTGTAAATGAAACTTCACAGTTTTCGATTATATTTTCTTAATATGACAATTGTTACGCAAAACACAGTGGCTTCTTCAGATGTATATTACATACTAACCTTTACAACGAGATTATTGAAAGATGAAGGACGGGAATGTATAATAAGAATGGGGCAAACCTAGACGTAATCACTTAGCAGGTACAAAGTACAAACTGTTAATGACTTGGGAAAAACACAACAGGCACGAATATTCAATATTATATCTAGAAAGGATTTAACAACGACGGTAAATTATTCATATCTATATAATATATATAAATTGAGTTTATAGTCTTTCTTTTCTATATGTAATATTTGAAATTCACTATTAAAAATATGATTATGTTCCAGGAGATGTGATGCATAAGTGGAATCTATTTTTTCCTTGTCGTAACTTCTTTTATGTTCTGATGTTCGAACTCCAAAGGTCCTGCCAGTTTCGCAAACATATATTTTAGGACCTGAACCACAAGTTAGCATATAGATCCCTGACTTATTTTGTTGTGTTGTTTTATCTTTTGAATTTTTATATGTTTTCCAATGGTATTCTGAGTGTTGAATGATATTTTTAAATTTCGACACTATTTTTTGAATGACAACCACTTTTTTCTAGAAAGGTGACTTTTTGAATTCATACCTACCTCTTAAATGTGCGGTTTGTGTAGGAAATCAAATTTAACCGAATTTCCATGGTTATTGTAAAATTTAATTATTAGTTGGCTATAGTTTCACGAAACGCCGAAACAAAAGCTGAACTAATAAAAATTACAAACAGTTTGACATAGATAAACGAGTGTGATAGTTTTAATTCTGTCTCGTCTCAGAACTAGGGATCTTGAGGCCACCGAGACAGGCAACCAGGTTCCCATTGACCCCCAATTATTATTGAAAAAAAAATGATTAAGCCAATCAAGCAAGTATAACGTTAAGGAATTGGCGTGAACTCCATTTTAAACTGGCATGAACACTTCTTCGCCTCGCCAAGTCAGTTGCACATAAGGTAAAATCAGTTAACGCCAAAGCAGCTATTTCTGCTCGATAAGGATCAAAATCATACAGAGGTGGCATACTGTTCCTATGCTTGCAGCTCTGCGTCTAAGACCTACTTGCACATACTTGAGTCTAATACGTGAGAGCAGTCAAGCTAATAGACTACCCGTCATTAAACAGTCGGAGAAAGGTTGACGACTTATGCTTTCATTATAGATATTATCTTGGAAGGTTTTCTGCATCCATTGGCTTCATTATCCCATCAGGTGCTCTCAGTATTATCTCTAACTCCCTATTGTTTAATAGTGCTGTTAGTTTCATCATCAACTCAGCAGTATGAGATGATAATTTCCAGATGCAAACACTTGACTTATTTATTAAATAAATCTACAAAAACACCATACATACCTTGAGTTTCCTTCTTCAGATCCCGAAATGGCACTAGTTTTCAAAACAAAAACATTTTTTTCACATACACATATTTATATGTATGTATGTGAACTGAGATTAAATTCTGGCACATAACTTAGTGAATCATCATAAATAATAAAGTTTAAACTTTAGAATAAAACACACCTGGCTTAAGTCTCACTATATAAAAATAATTATCTATTGTATTTAGCAGTAAAGGATAGTCGACATGTTTCGAACAATGAACTCATTATCAAGACCGACTACAGGAGAGTATTACATCTTATTTTATAAAATGGACAATAGCAAAGGTGATACCTAAAAATCAATTTGTAAAAAGTAATTTTCAGGTATCACCTTTGCTGTTGTCTGTTTTATGAAATAAAATGTATACTCTTCTGTAAGTAAATCGAAACATGTCGACTATCCTTTAGTGCTAAATACAGTACCTATCTTATTATTTTTATATATTGAAACTTAAGCAAAGTGTGTTCTATTTTAAAGTTTAAACTTTATTATAAATATACAGTGTCCGGAAAAATGTATTACCTATTTTGTTTCGTTAATATCAAAAAAAGAATACCAAGTATTTCCTTTGGTGATATTTTTATTTGGAAAAGTAGGCTTTGGAGATTTTGTTAAAATTGTTGACAGTTTTGTCAAATTGCCGCGTTGGTTAACAGAACATCGCGTTTTTTGTGTCGAGAAATTTATTGAATTTAATTCCATTGTAGCCGTTCAAATGTGTTTTCGACGTCAATTTAATGTCCGACAGTGTCTGCAGCGGAAGACCATTACAGTTTGGATTCATAAATGGAGGACAGGGAGATCCGTTTTAGACAAAAAGTCAAGTGGAAGGCCAAGGTCTGCCTGCAACGCACTTAACGAAAACCAAGTTAGAAATGCAATTATCGCTAGTCCGAAAAAATCTGTCGTTAAACATGCTACTGTTCTGAATTTTTCTGAGCGAAGTACACGAAGAATGTTAAAGAAAATGAATTTTCACCCGTACAAGATCGCAATGGTTCAGGAAATAAATGATCAGGATAAGATTAATAGACTTGAGTTTTGTCGCCTTCTTCATACCAATTATCAAGATATTTAAAACAATATTTTTATGAGCGATGAGGCTCTCTTTTATTTAAACGGTGATGTAAATGAACAGAATTGCCGTTATTGGGCCCAAGAGAATCCACGCGAAATTTACCAGCGTCCATTACATTGTCCCGAAGTAACTGTAGGGTGCGCCATCTCCTCGTCTAGGATAATTGGACCTTATTTTTTTGAGGAAAATGGTCAGACAGTAACAGTTACTGCTGTAGACATTCTTCTTACCACAAATACAAAACGAAATTGGATATTACTGGTTTCAACAGGATGGCGCAACAAGCCATACGGCAAGAATAAGCATGGATATTTCGCGACAGTCTTTTCCAAACAGACTAATTTCTAGGAATGGTATCATTCCTTGGCCAGCAAGATCGCCGGATCTTTCAGCACCAGATTACTTTCTCTGGGGCTATTTAAACCATAAAGTGTTTACGAATAAACCCAGAAATCTAAGGGAGCTGAAAACGAATATTGCGAATGAAATGAACGCTATTACTCGGCAAGTTCTTCAAAATGATATGCCAAAATTCGTCAACCAGAAGAATGTATTGAAGCGAATGGCGGTCATTTGCGACACACCATATTCAAAGCATAATAAACTCCCATCTTTCTAGTTTAAGAGTACATGTTCCTTTGTTTTGTTATTAAAATGAATAAATTTTTATAAGCAATTTCAATATAGGGGGCGTTCAAGTATTACGTAACGCAATTTGGGGGGAGGGGGGGGTCTTGTAAAACGTTACGATGCGTTACAGGTACGGGAGGGGGGATCGAACAACGCGCTACGTAACATTGATTTTTATTGAAATAAAAAACTAGAGAATTTGAATCGAAGTTGTTAACTCTTTTCGTTTATGTTTTACGGGGAATCCCTCGATTGTATCGTAAGTCAGTTTTATTTTGCTGTCCCAAGTTGGCAACTCTATCCGTTTATGTTTTATGGGGAATACCTCGACTGTATTATTCGTCATTTATATTTTGTTTCCGTTGCCAGTTTTCATTAAGTGTTTCAAACACGCAATACACAGGAGCACATTGCTATAGTCAGTGTTGTAGAAGTGACTTCACATGTAATGTCCTCAAAAGAGATTTGCATCATCAGCTATTTTTGAACTATAAAGGCTCTCATGCTGACTTGCTGCCGCAACTGTGCCATACAGTGAGAACGAAATTTAGAAAACGGCTAAAGAATAATTAAAAATGGTAAAGCGCTCAAGTCCGTGACTCGCAACACTTTTTGCAAGTAATTAAATGCGCGTAGGAATCTTGCTGTTTCGTCTCGAGGAGTGCATTGAAATCATCCTTTCCGAATAATACTTCCTGCCGCCACCGTGCCCATGCCAAATCCTTCAGACCCCAAGCAAGCTCACGGTACCTAGTCAGCTAAACAAAGGATCATGCAAGCATTCACTACTTCTTGTGAGGTTGTCCGTTGATCTGTCGCCTCCTCTATAAGGGTTCAGGCAGATGCCGTACGATTTCTTTTGACCATCAGTACAATTCGACTTCAAGAACAGAATATGTGGAACCTGTGGGATCTACTTCACACAATTCTGTGTGCAAATGCAGTCTGAATGGGCAAAGGAACAGTAGCTCCAACTGAATTGTTTTTTTACATACCTACTTTACATATTTGAATTATGGCTGATTTTTTAGGTTCCGTTTCTAATTGCATTGCCAAAGAAAATAAATATGTTATTTTATTTCAGAGTTGTTTAGTGAAAAAAAAACTCTATCGCAGCAAGCTGCATTGAGAACGCAGGTTTTTATACCGTATCCAATTCGAAAAATCTACTTATTCAATTGATTTTTTCTCCAAATTCGAACCAGCCTTCCTTCTATTCAGATCACCAACTTTGAACCCCATTGCTTCCACATTGCACCCTTTATCAGGTAAACAAGATTAACTTCCTCCCCTGTGGCTCAACCCCGTGACCGATTCGTACCAAAACCAACCCCATCAAAAATGACATAAGAAACTATCTTCCTACCAACTTTCAAACCTATTGCAAAATTGAGCCATGTATCGCGTAAACGAGAATCATTTTCTACCTTTGAGGGAGTTCAACTTCCCAATCAAACCACCAATCCAAAATATCATTCGAAACTACCTACTCACGAGGTTTCAACACTATTGCTCCAAAATAGCGCCCTTTATCATGTATTAAAGATTCATTTCCTCCCCGGGGAGCCAACCATCTAACCAATTGACACCAAAAGTAATCCCACCCAAGATACCATACGAAACTATCTACTTACAAACTTTCCACCCTATTGCTCCAAAATTGCGCCTTTTATCGTGTAAAAAAGACTTTCTAAATACTTACAGGAGACGAGATTTCAACAAAAGTTGTTTTAACAATCTCGTCTCCTGTAAGTATTTAGAAAGTTTTTTGGTTCCGAGTTATTTACATTGTCGTGTTTTTAGTGCTCCTGATGAAGAGATAAAATGAATATCTCGAAAGCTTGAGCTTAAGGAAAAAGAGTATATTACTTTTCATTGCTGCAACCCCTGTAGACTTACCTTTTGGTGTATACTAATCAGCAGAGACTACCCTCTCCTATTATATATATATATATATATATATATATATATATATATATATATATGTATATATATATATATATATATATATATATATATATATATATATATACATATGTAGAGAAAGAGAGACTTTTGAAATTGGGTTTTTGATGCCAAGCATCCTGAAATGTCATGAAACGAAAAACTATCTTGGGCCTAGGTCCTACTTTGCTAATCGCACCCATTTCAATAAGCAGGTTTTCAAAGTGAAAACCTGCTAATAAGCGAAAATTGAATAATGCATGAGAAAAATAATGGTGGATGAAGTTAGCTAAAAATGTATGCAACGAAAGGGCTAAGTCAGGAAAACGGCATAATTAAATGTAAGATTAGTAGTAAGAGTTTATTAGGACAAATTTGAGCCCTTTTCATATTATGTATGATTGTTTATTAAATAAAAATCTCTTGTTTTGTTTAGTATTAACGAAAACACGATTAAAACAATAAAAACGGTATTTTAGCAACTTTCCGGTACTTTGCGCAACATATTTGTGACTTTTAGGTAAAAATGGTCACTTGGGTGTTACGTAACGTTTATAGGGGGGAGGAGGGGTTCATGAAAACGTTACGGAGCGTTACATAGGGGGGAGGGAGGATCAAAAATCTTCAAAAATTGCGTTACGTAATACTTGAACGGCCCCATATATATATATATATATATATATATATATATATATATATATAATATATATATATATATATATATATAAAGGTGTGAAGGATTCTACGACTGTCAAGTTAAAGAAAAATTACTTTAAGTTCAGGTCTGCAGTCAAATGTTGAGAATAAGGTGAACTCTTTTTTCTGTTCAAGCTTTCGAGCACATTTATTTGCTCTTCATCAGGAACTCTACAAAGAATTTAAAAATGAACAATACTTCGTTTGAACAAAATCTCAGTTTGTGTACTTACGAAGGTGAGAATTAGAATTAACTTTTTCTTGTCGCAGTTTACAGATTAACATAAATACAAAACAACACTACATAGTTCAAACCAAATGAAAATGATTGGATTAGGGACATACATAACAAGTTAAAATAAAAATGTTCACATATGACACCGCATAATCGATGTATACAATCGACGTGTGTGAGATTGACAGTGACTTTATTGCCAACACAAAATCGAGACGAACACTACCAACGCGCAAAACCAAACGGTAACAACTTGATATTCATTGAATTGACCTTAAGTCGGTAACATAAGGAGAACGACTGAGTAAATACGAATAAATTATGTTGAGATTATCAATGTCAGTTCTGGAATTCATTGCATTAGGTTCTCTGAAATTTTTTGACATTTCGAGAAACGTTCTCTTCTTTAAATTAGACTCATGCTCCAAGATAGTTACAGCATAGTGCTCGAAAGCTTGAACAGAAAAAAGAGTTCACCTTATTCTCAACATTTGACTGCAGACCTGAACTTAAAGTAAATATATATATATATATATATATATATATATATATATATATATATATATATATATATATATATATATATATATATATATATATATATATATATATATATGTATATATATATAAAAAAAAATTACTTTAAGTTCAGGTCTGCAGTCAAATGTTGAGAATAAGGTGAACTCTTTTTTCTGTTCAAGCTTTCGGGCACATTTATTTGCTCTTCATCAGGAACTCTACAAAGAATTTAAAAATAAACAATACTTCGTTTGAACAAAATCTCAGTTTGTGTACTTACGAAGGTGAGAATTAGAATTAACTTTTTCTTGTCGCAGTTTACAGATTAACATAAATAGAAAACAACACTACATAGTTCAAACCAAATGAAAATGATTGGATTAGGGACATACATAACAAGTTAAAATAAAAATGTTCACATATGACACCGCATAATCGATGTATACAATCGACGTGTGTGAGATTGACAGTGACTTTATTGCCAACACAAAATCGAGACGAACACTACCAACGCACAAAACCAAACGGTACCAACTTGATATTCATTGAATTGACCTTAAGTCGGTAACATAAGGAGAACGACTGAGTAAATACGAATAAATTATGTTGAGATTATCAATGTCGGTTCTGGAATTCATTGCATTAGGTTCTCTGAAAATTTTTGACATTTCGAGAAACGTTCTCTTCTTTAAATTAGACTCATGCTCCAAGATAGTCACAGCATAGTGCTCGAAAGCTTGAACAGAAAAAAGAGTTCACCTTATTCTCAACATTTGACTGCAGACCTGAACTTAAAGTAATTTTTCTTTATATATATATATATATATATATATATATATATATATATATATATATATATATATATATATATATATATATATATATATATATATATATATATATATATATATAGGGTCCGGCAAAATCAACAAAAGTATATATATTTTGATTGAACATACATAAAAAATATATTCAGACGAACAAAGAACCTCCTCATATTTTCAAGTGTGTTCTTCTTCTATTTCCTCATACAGCAAGGATATATTTCAAACTCATTCCACGTTATGTGAATGTTTCAGTAGAGCTTTATTCCAATTGAGTGCAGGCTCCCTGAAATTGATTACATTCTTCCCAATAGTCCCCAAGTTCATGCAATAATGATGAATTCGAAATTGTATAAGTCATGTGACAGACGTACATAGAAACGTTTACAACCCTTTCTGGGAAAACCTCTATTGTTCCAGTTAACCCGTTATATGATTTGATCAATCATGCATGAATGTCAAACACAATTCAAAACCGAACGAAATAGTATTATCCTTGGTTTCGATGCTGAATTCGTAGCATGAAACGTATTATGAGAAATTTAGATGGTTTTTAGATTAAACCAAATAAATATTTATTCTTACTTGACTGATAACGTTGAAATTCACTTCGTTATTAAACACTGAGAAAAGTAATTCACTCTGCGCATGCACCATTATTTTATTTGCAGGATTCAGACAGAAATGAGTGAACTACTTGAATTAATGAATCGTATAAATTCGCACTTTGATGACAAATAATTGAATATTGTATTGTCAGGTCATTACTTGCTAAATGAAATTTCACTACACACAAATATTCACTTTATTGTGTTCAAATAGGAATATTTTCTAGCGCATTCACCATTTGAAACTTGTTTTAAATTTTATAATAATTATTGATTGCTCATAAAATATGAATAAAGTGTTATGTTTGAGTGTATGCTATTTATCATTTTATTACTTTTACACTGAAAGAAGTAACACCTAATTAGGCAATTATATTTCTCTTATTTCTAATTAAAACAAAAAAATTAAACAGTTGAAGAACTGACGAGTCATAATGCTGAATGTGCTAATGCTAAAATCACGTATTATTTTATAGTCGAGAAACAGTTATCAACTTATCTTCCTTAACGATGAATGTATCCGATATTCAATTATTCAGAACTTTATTTACCCATATCAACAACTAAATTAAGGTGTACACAAACTATTGTAGTGAAAGAAGCGTAGTTTTATTTAATTGAAACAAAAATTTAACAGAAAAAATGTCATTTTGATTCTGAAAATTCTGCTGTTTTTCAGTATGGGACTAAGTATGTCAAAAATTAAAACATGTATACACAGGAAACGTGAAATTACACAAGTGCATCAAAATAACCGATAATTGTGCATGACTGCGTGTTGTCAAAAAACTGCATGAGTTAATTTTCAGTTTTGTTCTCGAAAACATGAAAATGGGCGAATGCAGTTTTAAAAAGACAACATGCTGGAATGCGAAATTATCCGGTTATCTTGAGGAATACTTCCCGAATAGGAGCATGGTTTTATAATAGGAATTACAATAGATACGTACGATGCAATTATCGCAGGGCTCTTTCGCTTTCTACAATGCAATTAACGCTGTGATTTTGCGATATTGCATTCCATTTACATGAGATTTTTGACATGAGTTATATATTCGACAAAATCGTTTTTCTAACATCAATAACCTATTCTTGCAAGTAAAGAAAAATAAGTATATGTACATATTTTTGATAATTATTAGCAATAACAGGCTTGGTGAATCTCAAACAACTTGATTTTATTAAAAAGTTGACGTTTCGCCACGACATTCGTGGCTTTTTCAGAAGTTTTGATAAAGCCACGAATGTCGTGGCGAAACGTCAACTTTTTAATAAAATCGAGTTTTTTGAGATTCACCAAGCCTGTTATTGCTAATAATTATCAAAAAATTAAAAATAGTTCACAGGCAACAGCAATTCAAATAAATAATATCTATATATATATATATATATATATATATATATATATATATATATATATATATATATATATATATATATATATACATACATGAGCGTACCCAGGAGGGCAGGTAAGGGCAGCTGCCCCCATGAAAATCTCCCAGAACATGTATGAACTCACCTAATTACGTTGTATATGTCCTATTTGGATTCATTATTATCCTCCTTAGAGGCAAGATTCGGTAAAGAACATTCACCAGCGTTTGCTCTTTCATTGTTACACCCTGCTCAAATAATGGAAATTACACTTTCAAAATTAAGAAACTGTATGGACAAAGTATCGAAATTTTATGAATTAGAAGGGATCACACCTGAAGCTGAACTAATGCGCACTTTTTGGGTTAACAAGCAGGAGGACTACGAAGATTTGGAGATAACGGAATTAATCTCAGCGGAATATTTTTATCCGAAAGTGAAAACAGCCCTAGAAATTTTACTCGCAATGCCTTATTACATGGCTTCAATTGAAAGAACATTCAGTACACTCAGACGCGTGGTTGCTCAGTGTGGTCAGTGCATATAAAAAACTTGTAAACAGTATGGGCGATTCTTTCACGGAAGACGGTATAAACCGTTTTACAGAAGATCCTTGAGAATTACTGTTAAAGTAGAAGCAATTTAAATAAAATAAAAATGCATGCATAGTCAAATTTACTTTAATTTATTTAACTACCTATAAAGTAGGATCATTTTCGGCTGTTTGCCCTACAGAATGCACTACATATACCTTATTTTTCATGTGGGTGTGTTTGTGTGTGTATGACAGTCAGTGTAGTGTGTATGACACAACAGTCGCGGAAGATCAGACCTAAAAAATCTGACTTGCCCCACCCCCCTAGGCCAGAAGCTGGGTACGCCCATCTATATATATATATATATATATATATATATATATATATATATATATATATATATATATATATATATATATAATAGTGTGAGAATGAACCTAGTGTATCATTAAAATAGGATTTTGTCAATTAAGCTTTTTTATAATTAGATTAAGAATGTTAAGGAAGGTCCTAAAAACAACGAAATTCAGTTAATCCAACAATGTATTCTGTAAAATATCACTGGCAGTTGAAACTTTATACTAAAGTTGTAATTCTTTAAGTTCTCATTTCAGTCAATTAGATACGTGAAAATGAACATGAGTTCCAACATAAAAAGGAAATGTTTTCATAGTTGCCTGATAATCGATGTTTTGTTTGAATTTATTATTCTTTTTCATTTTGATATTATTGTGGGTACTCTCATAATTTTCGATTTTCTACTGATCCTCAACGAGTCGCTAATGACACCTTAAGTTCTAGGAGAGTTACTCGGGAATAATCCTTGTTGACTCACTGCGGAATTATTTGATCGGACGATCAAATAATTCGTAGACGTATCGAAAGGGTTTACGGAGTAAGTGGAGTAAGGGTGGACAATTCTATTGGTTCGAGAATAGACCAGCAAACACTGTACACACGGATACGGAGTTAATATTATACTATTTGTTGAGCAAATAGACTGTTTGGTCTCTGATTAAATTATGTTCGATTATTGCGCTATTGTAAAAGGTTTATGCATTCGACCGTCATGTGATAATAGTAGGTATTACCTACACTTGAAGATCCCAGAGGCGTAGAGGAAGGAGTGTTTCAAGATACAGATCAATCAGAGAAAAGTAGACAACGATTGCTGGAAAAATGTATACGAAAACACAATTCTGTAGGTCCACTAACGACATTTTTCTTTATCATATTTAAAAAGTGTTATACTGTTTTTCAAGTTTTTCAAATATATATTGGCAACATAGCCAAGGTATTTCACGTCTAATTCAGTTTCTACGGATGCAAATTTCAGAATTCATACAAACTGGTGAAGAAACGTGTATGTTTGAATGATGAAACAAGATCAGGAGTTACAGGAATTAGAAGACGATGGAAGGAACAACATCCGGAAATTCTATAATAAGATAATAAGAACAAGAAAGAATGGCTTCAGACCCAGAACCAATAACATCATCAAGGACGACAACGGAGATCTAATAACCAGGCAAGACCAAGTGCTGCAAACATGGAAAGAGAACTTTGAACAACTACTTAACCAGGGTGATACAAACAACGAAGAATCAGCCAGCTACCAAACTGCGGAAATACGAGAAGAATGCCCTTCTCGAATGGAAATTGAGAACGCTTTGAAAAAAGTTGAAAAACAATAAATCTCCAGGTAAAGACACGATAACCGCCAAACTCTTGAAACACTCCGGAAGCACAGTAACATCCCAACTACACGAACTCATAATAATTATCTGGAAAAACGAGAAGATCTGAAAAGACTGGAAAGAAAGCATAACCGTAGCATACAAAGTCCTATCTAATATAATCCTGTCGAGAATTACCCCATACACAGAGGAAATAATAGGAAATTATCAGTGCGGTTTTCGGACAAACCGATCAACTGTTCACAATTAGACAGCTACTAGAAAAAAGCTGGGAATTTAATAGGCAGATACACCAATTGTTTATAGATTTTCAACAGGCCTATGATATTGTGAAAAGAGTTAAGATCTGGGAGACAATGGCAGAATTCGTGATACCTCATAAAATTATAAGACTAACCAGAGCTTGTGTAGAAGGATCCAGATGCAGACTGAAAGTTGGGAGCGATATGTCGGACGTGTTCAGGGTAAATACGGGACTGAAACAGGGTGAAACCCTGTCCCCTACTCTTTTTAATATTGCCTTAGAGAAGGTCGTAAGGGACTCCAAACTGGAAACAAAGCTTTTCCAAACGAATGATTCACAACTGATACTTGCCTATGCGGACGATATTGACGTGGTGGAAACAAGCGTAATAAATAGCAAAGGAACGTTCGTTACACTGGAACACGAGGCATCTAAAATGGGTTTCAGGATTAACGAAGGCAAGACCAAATACATGCACATTTCTAGGATAGGCAGAGGGAGATTGGAAAAAAATGTGACAATAAATGAGTAAAACTATGAAAATGAGACGCAGTTCAAGTATCTGGGTTCGATCATTACAGCCGACAATGACATCAGCGAGGAAATGAATTACCGACTAAAAACCGCAAACAACTGCTGCTATGCGCTTAAGAACGTATTTGGATCCAAGGAAATTACTAGAAGATCCTAAATAAAAACATACAAAACTGTCATAGTGTACGGCTGAGAATCGTGGACGCTAACGGTACGAAATGAGGAGGACATCCGAAGATTCGAAAGACGATATACGGCCCGACAAAGGATCCACAGACGCAGCAGTATAGAAGTTAAACGAATGCGGAACTGAGAGAGTTATACGACGAACCTGATCTGTGTAACTTAAAGGCTCAACTGCTGAGATGGGCAGGACATGTACGCAGGAACCCGAGGATAGGCTAATACGAATGGTATGGCAGAAGGTCCCAGAGGGGAAAAGGCCACTTCGTAGACCCAGATTGAGGTGGCGAGACAACATTGCCGCTGATTTGAGAAAATTGGGCGTCAAAAATGGCACGGAGCTTATGACTGATCGAGCTAAATGGAGGCAAGTCGTTGCGTCAGCCAAAGCCCATCAGGGGCTTATAGCGCTACGGAGTGAGTGAGTGAGTGAGTTAGGCAATAGTCAAAGCTATTCCAACTAAATGAGTAACACATAGTACAGAGAACATAGTTATATTTTAGGCCCTTAAAAAGATTTGAAATAATTTTTGGAACAAAGTCATTATTCCTCGTTGGAAAATGGTAGCTCGGCAGAAAAGTTCTTCCGTCACGACAGTGTTGCTATGTATATGCCTGTGCGTTTAGCAAACTGAAAGTTATAATACTCACAAACTCTCTCATTCACATATTGCTCTAAAATTATTTTATTAATGAAAAGTGATTCAGTATAGATGTTGAGGATAGTGATGTGATGATAAAAACAGGTACCAGTGTTAGTGAATTTTACTAAGAGACTCTATATAAATATAAACATATGAGAATAATATCAGTGTTTTATCAAAGATAATGGAGACTTTGTAATGGGTTATTTTTGAGGCAGAACGAAATTATAAATATTTGGGTAAATTCGGAGAAAATTTTGTGGTGGGAAGTAGCGGTGAGGAGCATGAGCGGAAAATTTTAAAACCAGTGACAACAGATGTAGAAATTAATGATAGATAACATATTTGAAATTTAGTGTTTGAAGGTTGTATATAGCTAAAAAAAAACTAATTTTTGCAAGTCCAAACCTTTGCGAATTGCATCTTGAAAATTGGCACGTGTATTGATTTCATGTCACGAAAGTTCCTTTTGAAATTATAAATTTGTTTCCCGTCATTTTACGTAGTGATTTCTTGTTCTTTCTTTGGTTTTCGAATTTTCTCAACTCCAGAGCATGTTGAAAATAGGTACATGGATTGGGTTGATTATGAGGTAAAATCCTTTATGGGTTTCAACTACTTTACCGCACTTCGCAGATACTTCATTTATTTGAAATCATATCTCGTCTTGATTCTGTTAATATACGATGCAGCTCGTGAATTTTTTTTACAATGAATCTAAATGTTCTTCTTTTTAGTTCAGTTTGCTATTGAAGCAGGGCCGTAGCCAGCACTGCTTTCTAGAGGGGGCTAAACAAATTCTTGAGGGGGTTTGTTTTTTACAAAGTACTGAAATAAATATTCGTGAAAAGAAGATAGGAATATACAGCTTTTTCTCTCTTTTTATCTAGAAAAGTATACTGGAAAACGAATATTCATTAAAAAATATTTTGGAAAAATAAAAAATTTATTCGAATAAAAACCAAATAAAAAATCTCTCATAGAAAACTCCAAATACATAAAACAAATAGCTAACAGAGATACAATATAGAAACTTGTTAAATGTCAATTGGAAAGATATGTTTGGTGAATCAGTCCCTGATACCCCTATTATTTTTTGGAGGAAGGTTATAGATTTAAAAAATGCAGGCTACCAATTCATGTTTAAAGATTTAGCTCTATCTGCATTTAATCTTCTAAGCTTACCGTCATCAAATGCATTTGTGGAGAGGCTATTTTCATTGATGAATATTGTTAAATGTAAAATTCCAAACAAAATGATACTAAAAATATTAAATTCAGTTGTGTCTATTAGATCTCACTTTGCAAAAAATGAGATTTGCTGTAAAAAATCTGAGCCTAGCAAAGCTATGTATGCAAAATTTAATTCTGATATGTATCAGTAGCAGAACCATTCCACAACTTCAACCACAGTTACCACAGACAAAGATGATGATGATGTAATGATGTTTTGTGAACAGTTTATATAAAAAAAAAAAAATTTGTAATATAATCGTGCTTTTGATTGTTATAGTAATTTGAGTAAAAATTCCCAAAAGTACCTATTAT
Organism: Cynegetis impunctata; assembly: GCA_030704885.1. Lineage (NCBI taxonomy): Eukaryota > Metazoa > Arthropoda > Insecta > Coleoptera > Coccinellidae > Cynegetis > Cynegetis impunctata. The sequence goes on along the minus strand of JARQZK010002312.1, from coordinate 111,522 downwards.
TGTTTTTCGGACGAGTAGGTAACATGTTGGGTGCACTATTTTTTGGTGCGGTTGCGAAAAAATCATGGTTGCGATTTTGGGCGATAAACTAGCAGCGAAACACGTATGAAATAACTGATAGAATAAGTGAATTTCATATGCAAAAATACTTGTTACCAATGTTTCCCCGTTAACATGTCGCAACCACGGTAGCGCTTTTGGGCGACAAATTAGCGTCTAAAATGCGACACGGCTCTGAAAAATCTGGCAACCCTGCTAGTAGCCGCTCGTTTGTCGCTAATTTATTTTAAGATGAAAACGTCAACATGTTTTGCACTTAAAAAATGCCGCAAATAAATAATTTGAAGTCTGTTTTACAATTAGGTAGATTTGTTTGTAACTAGGCCAGTTTTATGTTTCAACGCAGATATAAACATTTTTGGTTTATAATAATTCTGGTATCTTTTCTAGAGGGGGCTTAAATAATTCCAGAGGGGGCTTAGCCCCCTCTGGGCCCCCTTGGCTACGGCCCTGTATTGAAACCTATATTTTTAGTTTGTTTTTAAGAATTGCATCTTTATGCGATGCACTTCGTGAAAATTACGTTCTCGCGCCATTTTTGAAATTTACTTATTTTAATAATAAAAATTATTTAATCGACGGCTGCTTGATGCCAATGTTACTAAATTCAATAAATAAAGATTATTCTGACGAACAGAAATTATAGAATATTTTATATGAAAACTGAATGCAAAGATTGATTTATAGCGTATTTTCAATTCAAAATGACATTTCTACCTATCCGCATTTCAGATAATATATCGTTCAAGTTGAGAAAAAAGGCCGCACAGAGCGAGGTAGTATTTCACTTCGATTTATACTTCAAAGACCCTGTGAAGCGATTTTCATGGCGAAAAAGTAGGACAAGCTGAAAAAATTCTATCAAAGTCTTTCATAGCCACTGCAAACACTTTTCTGGAAAGAAGATTCTAAAGGCCGATTTCTAATTAAAAATGAATTTTTAAAAGGAGTTTCCTTCCCCAAGTTCGGAGCGTGCTAGGCGGCCTTTGTTGACACTACCCGGAAATAATTACTTGTCGGATATGGAATAAGATACAGGACCGTACTAAATAATTTTCGAAAAAAGACCATATTGTCAATTTTATATTATACTGTGAAAATCTTCTGTATCATTTCACGTGTCCATTATGAATGTAGATTTGAATACTTTCCATGTGGAACTGCTACATTGGAGTCAAATTAAGGACAGATGCTCACTTACTTCAATAGATGATTTCCAGGAATATAGAAAATGAGACTAAAATGAGTGAGTATGTTCATTTCCAATGATATTCGAATTTTTTTCTATTTGGAAATTCAATAGTGAAATAAGGTTTTTCTCTTCGAGAATTTTATGATACATTAATTTCATTCATTGAAATCCAATACAATTTCCTTCATCAGAAACACATCTGGACCTCCCTTCAGTTATAAACACTGTCTGTGTTCTTACGAAAACTCCAGCACGAAATCTGATTGAGATTCAACTGAACATTAAGCAAAATATCTATATCTGCAGACATAATTTTTGCCTGTTATTTTAATACAATGTTCATACCATGCCAATTCTATGAAAAGTTTATTAATTTCAATAATTGTTAATTGTGAAAATTATTTCGAGAACTCAATTAATTTGTATATCATATGGAAAATAAGTGTATACTGCATTCTTTAAATATGGAAACTTGTTAGAATTCTAATTTTCGATATATATATATATATATATATATATATGTATATATATATATATATATATATATATATATATATATATATATATATATATATATATATGTATATATATATATATATATATATATATATATATATATATAATATATATATATATATATATAGTATATATATATTATATTATATATATATATATACATATATATATATATAAATATTATATATATATATATATATATATATATATATATATATATATATATATATATATATATATTGCTTTGAAGTAACTTTTGCTTAGAGGAAATTCATATTGAGAAATGAGAACATTTTTATGAAAAATTAATTTCCACTATATTCACATCAAATGACAATAATTATGTCGACAACCCAGTGTCTTCATCAGTTTGAGTTAAAAACTGAAAAAACTTTGAGATTATAGGTGAAATCAGAATACAGAAATTAATTCTTTTAATTTTAATTGAGTTTCTATTTCAGAATCTATGGAAATTTATAAAAATTAATCTTCTGATATTTTACTTAATTATCAAATTTCACTTAGTAATACACCTTAATTAACCCTGGTATTTGAAACCTCATGATAGTTCATTAGGTAATATCTTTAATACCGTTCTGGGAATCATAATCATACATACAACCCGCTGTTGCTATAACCCATAGTTAGAATATTTGATAGAGTATATAAGCACTGTAGTATAATTTTAGAATTACTTTGTAACTCAAACTGATGAAGACACTGTGCTGTCGAAATTTTTCTTATTTTGTGTGAATTATAGTGTTCTTATTTCTCATATATATATATATATATATATATATATATATATATATATATATATATATATATATATATATATATATATATATATATATATATTTATAGATATATATATATATATATATATATATATATATATATATTTATAGATATATATATATATATATATATATATATATATATATATATATATATATATATATATATATATATATATATATATATATATATATAATATATATATATATATATATATATAGTATCATTTATATTTCGTTATAAATAATTTAAGAAATATTCAGTTCAACTTTTAAGTTATAGGACGAAAAATTATCTAAATTCGGTACTGTTGCCTTACGCACTGTACTCCACGTACACACATTGCTTTCCACACAAGAGAGGAAATGAGGCCGGGTAACTTCAATCACATTAATTGGCAAGCGTTCGCGTCCCACTAGAATCCTTCTCGCTCTACGTTGAATCTTTTGGCATTTCGGTCTTTGAGGGTATATTGAGAGAAAAACTAAGAGTGATTTGACAGAGAAAGCAGATAATAGAAAATGGTTTTCGTGCGAACGCATAGCTTATGATTTTGTATTTGCTGCTAAGCAACCAACACACTTTCGAAAGAAAGTGTATTTAGAATACGCATTCCATCATATGAACATTTGGTATGTAATATATTTCATACTGATACATCAAAGTTTGTTCGAAATTCAACTTGAAAATTTCGTCAATTATGATATCCTCATGACAATAAATTAGATATCTGATTTCAACTTGTTGATATTCTTCTTGAGAAATATTGGAAATAGTACTAATCTTAACAGTTGCCCTACCCTATAAAACAAGCTATCTTTGGAAATTCTGACAGTTTTTCCACACACACACATACACAGATATATATATATATATATATATATATATATATATATATATATATATATATATATATATATATATATATATATATATATATATATATGTATATATATATATATAATCTCTTGATAATTATAAGCAATAACAGGCTTGTTGAATCTTATAAAACTCGATTTTATTAAAAAGTTGACGTTTCGCCACGACATTCGTGGCTTTATCAAAACTTTTGAAAAAATTGAAATTTGTTTGACATTTCTTGATTTGAAAAAATTTGAATAGAAAAAGACTACTATGTTTCACTAAAATTTTTCGGCTGTGGCCGTTCTTTGTTATTTATTACGTGCTATTCAGTCCAATATTCACATTCAAATCTGTTATCATTAGATGGTGAGGAAAACCACAGAGACCTTTACCCACGTAATGTTCGAAATAGGTTCAAATTATTTTGATTTTGAAAAGTCAAAGAATAGGGTAGGTACTATTTATCTTTTTTTCAAAAATTTCTCATCGCGGATGTGGCCGTCTTCAGTTATTAATTACGTGCTATTTAATCCAATATCAACAGACAGGTCTGTTGATATTAGATGGGAAGGGAACCACAGAAACCTTCACCCACCTAATGTACAAAATAGTTTTAAAATATTTGATTGTTGTCTTTGAAAAGACATTACTTGTAATTTTGGAGATCACATGTTCTAAACTATACTTTCTTTTTAGAAAAATTGAAAACTCTAGATGTTTATATTTTATCTAATATGATGAGTTGTTATGGTTATAATTTGTTTGTTGCATTTTTTTGTTTTGATTTATGTTGTTTCTTAGAAAAATTAAAGAATTAAATCTGCGTATATTGAACTCAAATGTTTGATATCTGTTCTATCATTTACGATTTCATTTAAATTTTTTTGAATATGTAACATTTCTGAAATTTCTCTGCGTTTTTGATCTTTTTCTATTTCTAAAATTTTTGTGCTATTAAAGTTGAAAGTGTGATTCTCATTGTTTTTATGTTTTATTAGTACTGTGGTTTGTGTTCTGGTATATTTGTGTGCTTTTAATCGAATAAATAATTATATCTATATATATATATATATATATATATATACTATTGTTAGAGTGTCCTAAATGGACGTGACTTGCGCAAGCCCGATTACACGTTTTCGGATATATTTTGACCCCTCTGGGAAAATGATAAATTTTGGGCCTACAGTTCCAGGAATTGTTCACTACAATTACAGTTTTAGTTTTCAGTTCAATTAATTTAATTTTAACTTCAAACTTCTTCCAATAAAATTCAAGGCAGAATGAAAATAACGAGGAACTGCATAATCATAACCTTACGGTATACCGTATACCGGTATACAATTTCACAACTGTGGAACGACATAAAAGCTAATGTATCGGAATATGCAACTTAATGTCTGGAAACTTAAGGAATAGTAAAATAAAAAAAGACATTTCATGTGTTCACTCATTGTATAGAGGGAATGAAACTTCTGAAATTAAAACACTTTATTTTGCCTTTCAGTAGTTATGTCCCTGTATGAAGAAAACATTTTTAGTTGATTGTTTAATTGTTTCATGATTTATGTTGAAGTATAATACGTGCACAGCGTATTTATATATATACAGTGCTTTCATGATGAAAGGAACAAATTCATTAAAAAATTAGGTTTCTATTTCATGTTAAAATCCTCGGACAGGTCGATTAGTTATTTTATTTGGGCAATTTTCGCAATAAAAATTTTGTATACAGGGTGTCTCATTCAAGAGCTATGGCTTTGTCATTAGTTTTTTTAAAGGTAATACCCTGTATATTATTTCACTTTACAATTCTACGATAAATTTTTATCACTTTTTGTGAACATACCATATGCCTCAACTTGATGGATTCCCAGATTATAACGGAGATAGTGGAGCACCTGGAGATTTAAAATGTGGATTAAAAGTACAAAAAAAAATTTAGGTAAACATTGTCATTAAATCTGAAGAATGAAATTTCACATGTACCATCTGAATTCATTCACTGGTGCTGTATAGTCCGCAGTTTTCACGTTTTTAACGCTCCAGGCACTACACTACTTCATTGTTTAAGAAAATGCAATTACTTGAGAGAGAACGTATTGAAGTACTTACGATGATTGGTTTTGGAGATAGGGTGCGTTCACAAGAAGAAGTCTGCAATCTATTCAATGAAAATCATCCTGATCGTCCGCCAATTACTAGATCGACAGTCAGCAAAATTGAATCAAAATTCAGGAGATACGGCCACGTTAGAGATTTACCTAAAGGAAGACCACCGAGAGTATCTGAAGAAACAGTGCTGAACGTTCTACTAGAAACCCAAGATAACCCTCATACATCCATTACTTCAATTTCCAATAATTTCAATTTATCAGTAGGGTCCGTGCATAAAATACTTAAGGTAAATAAGTATCATCCCTATAAAATTAAGCTGGTACATGAATTATTAGAAGACGATTTTGACCGCAGAGTACAGTTTTGAGAGCAGATTCTTGAAATTCATAATCAACATCTAAATTTCATTACAAACATAATTTTTTCTGATGAAGCCACCTTTACTTTAAATGGCCACGTCAACAGACAAAACTGTAGGTATTGGGCGACCGAGAATCCTCATTGGATGCAAGAATGCCACACACAGCGGCCTCAAAAAATTAATACATGGGCAGCGATTGTTCGAAATCGTATAGTTGGTCCCTATTTTTTTGAAGGAACACTAAACGGAGAGGACTACTTGAACTTTCTCCAGTTCGAACTCATTCCGGCTTTAGCTGTTTTGTTTCCTAACCCACAAGATCCTGACATACCTAATAACGAGATATGGTTTCAACAAGATGGGGCACCTCCTCACTATTCAATCGCTGTTCGACAATTTCTTGATGCAACTTTTCCCAACAGATGGATAGGACGGAGAGGTCCGATTGAGTGGCCGCCAAGATCACCGGACATAACCCCATTGGATTTTTTTCTTATGGGGTTATTTGAAGTCTAAAGTTTATTTGAATAGACCGAATAATATTGATGATCTAAAAGAGAGAATCAGGCAGGAAATAAGACTTATCAGTCCAGAAGTAATTGAAAATGTGCAACGGGAAACATTGAATCGACTTCAAAAATGTCTCGAAGTAAACGGACAACAGATTGAACATATGTAAAAATTAAATTAGTAATTACATTTGTGTGTTTTCATATCGTACCTCTCATTACCCACTATCTCCGTTTCTGGCAATCCATCGAGTTGAGGCATATGGTATGTTCACAAAAAGTGATAAGAATTTATCGTAGAATTGTAAAGTGAAATAATATACAGGGTATTACCTTTAAAAAAACTAATGACAAAGCCATAGCTCTTGAATGAGACACCCTGTATACAAAATTTTTATTGCGAAAAATGCCCAAATAAAAATACTAATCGACCTGTCCGAGGATTTTAACATGAAATAGAAACCTAATTTTTTAATGAATTTGTTCCTTTCATCATGAAAGCACTGTATATCTATATATCTATATATCTATATATCTATATATCTATATATCTATATATCTATATATCTATATATCTATATATATATAGTATATATATATATATATATATATATATATATATATATATATATATATATATATATATATATATATATATATATATATATATATATATATTATATATATATATATATATATATAGATATATATATATATATATATATATATATGTATATATATATAAATATATATATATATATATATATATATATATAGCAATAAAAAGCCAGTTGAGTTGTAATCTGAATTTATTAAATAGTTATCAGTAGGTAAAGCTGGTAGCATGAATGGTGGGACATCGAATGATGTAACACTCTGCAGAATTTCGTACATATTGCGGCAAGCTATGGGTGTGAGTGACATGAGTTTTCGTCGATGGGCGTTTTCGTTTAACCTGAATTGAGATACCCATTGGTTTCCGATGTATAGCGCTGTGATTTGTTCACGTGCCATTAGTGCTCTTCTTAGAAACTCTCAGATGGATATGAGAATTCGATACCGTGGCTTACTGGATCGATGGACGAGACACAATTGTTTAGCTTGTTGGCAAGCGAAATATACTGTCCAGTGTTTCCATCGTGTTTGGCACATACATTCCCTGAAAGGATGAATGTGATTTCCATGTTGTAGAGTCTTATAAAAAGTTGCTTTAATTAATTAACAATTTTTCAAATGAATTTTCCAACTTATTGGTATCTTTATATATGTATTTGTATATGTATATGAATATATATGTATTTATATATATATATATATATATATATATATATATATATATATATATATATATATATATATATATTTATATATACATATACAGTGTGGACCACCAGGAATTGCATCGACCGATATCTGAGAAAATGAATGTAGAAAAATTTTTGGAAATTTTAGGGCCTTTTCAGCTAAAATATTCTAATTTATCAGTCATTTTCGGTTATACCGGATGACCCAAAGTCACTTATTTCAAATGGGATATCCTGTATTTTTATTACAATTTTGAATTCTACCCGAGATTCCAGGCAGATTTTATTTATCATGCCCTTTACCTAGCTCTAAGCGTTTTTGAAATATCTAAATTTTCATGTAAAAAAATGACGATTGAAAGTCCTAATATAATTATCAATTGTTCCTATAAGGAAGTCATTATTTCTTACTTTGGGTTGTATTTCTTGTTGAAAAGGACTAACTTCAATAGATTTCGTATAATATTTGGATAATTAATCATACAGGGTGTTCCAAAAATAAGTTTTAAAATGAGATAGAGAAAACTGTTAAAAATCAATATTTTCAAATGGAAACCCCCATTTTTCTTATATTGTAGTATTCAGCATCAGAAATTAAGGTAACTTTGTATGACTATTTCCAGTATAACCGGAAATGCCCAATAGATGAAAATATATGTTCGTTCACAGGGATTCAAACTTTTTAAATTTCTTATTGAACATTTTATTCCAGAGGTCATGGAAAATTTACTGAAAACAATGAATAGAAAATTTTCATATTGCTATTATTCGTTAGTGGAACATTTTGAAATCTCAAGTTGAAATAAGGAATACATGTGGTCGTTCGTCAAGTAGCAGAACAGAACTGAAATTAATTATGTAATATAAATATAATATTCAATTCGTAGCCAATATGAAGATATGAATAATAATAACGGATATACTGACATAGAATTCTGAAGTTTTCGTTCGCCAAACAAGTGATATTTCCTTTAAATTATTTAACTTTAGATAAAAATTTGATGAAAATGCAATAGATCTCTAAAAGTTTAAAATAGTAATTTAATTTTCGATAGTTTATCTGTAGCCATTGCAAGTATTGAATTAATTATAAGTTGTAATAATTTCGATAAAAAATATACTTATAAGAGATTTGCATATGTCGTATTAATTTATTTCGAAACATTCAACAGATTAAGCTAATACTACTTATAATCCAATAATAACAAAGAAAAATTAGTAAATTTTTTGCGTCGAATTAATGATCTAAACATTTGTATGACATATCACTTGTGTGGATGATAAAGATAAAGATAAAGATAAAGATAAAGATAAAGATAAAGATAAAGATAAAGATAAAGATAAAGATAAAGATAAAGATAAAGATAATTTATTGGTGCTATATGCAGTACAGCATTTACACAAGTCAATACATTCATGTGTGTATGAAAATAACAAATTAAAATGTCTTGCGAACACGAGACAGATATACCTACACATATCCACAATTATACTTGACATATATAAATAAAATACAATTATACACATATACACCCACCAAACCAAAAGTGTGTTAGTGGGAATCACGTAAACCGGTGCTCATAGGAGTAAGATCAGTCTGCTTCATTCAACAAATTCAGAGTTGAGGGAAAATTGAAACTGCGAAATTCTGAAGTAGAGTAAAAACAGTGAGTTTGGAAAAAATGTTTCACTCTACTCTTGAAAAGTTTCCGAGGAAGATCTTTGAAGTAAACTGGAAGTTTGTTGTAAAGGTCAAGGTCCAGCGAATTATCCCTAGATTTATTCAACCTATATCGTTGACATCTCCGAAGATTTCCGGATCTTGTTGGGTAATTATGGTGGTCTGAATTCTTGGTTAATGAATCTTTCTTGTTGTGGATTTCTAATACGGAACTATAAATGTAAACCGATGGAATAGTCATAATTTCCAGCTTTGCAAAAAGAGGTCGGCACGAATCACGCCTATTCGCTCCTGTTAAAATCCTTATGGCTTTTTTTTGTAGGATGAAAGCTTTAGTGGAATGGGACGATGACCCCCATAAAATTATCGAGTAGCATATATGCGAATGAAACAGTGAAAAATAAGCAATTTTAAGAGCTGTGAAGCTTAATATTCGTTCAGTCTTCGAAGCATGAAGATTATACTTGACAATTTTCTACATAAATAATGTATGTGACTGACCCAAGACAAATTGTCATCAATGTATACCCCTAATAATTTCACTGATAAACCCTGTGTGACTTCGATATGTGAAGAGATAGTTAAAGATTGTGTCTTGGCTTGATTCAGATTTAATTTATTCGCTGTAAACCATTTATTAACTTCAGTTCCAGTATCCATGGCTAGTTGTTCGAGAGTGTTGATATTCTTGGCAGAGTTTATTATGGTAGTATCGTCAGCAAATAAGACAGATTTATTCGGCAGTAAAAAGTGATGAAAATCGTTAATGTAAATAATAAATAATAGTGGTCCCAAAACAGACCCTTGAGGGACACCATTTTCAATGTGTCCTGGGTCAGACACAACACCATTGATAGAGACAGCTTGTTTTCTCTGAGATAGATACGAATCGAACAGTTTCAGTGGAATACCTCTTATTCCATAGTGATTGAGTTTGCCAATCAGTATCTCATGAGATACACAGTCAAAGGCCTTGGTTAGGTCGCACAGTGTGAGACTAGTATGCTTACCCTCCTCAAGACTCTCAACTGCGTCTGCTATAACTTGCAAGAGCGCTTCCAAACTACAGAAAAAATTGAGAAAATTAAAAGCAAGGAACCAGTCGAAATAAACAGAGAAACATATATAATACTTGCATTCTCCTGTTTCGCAAAATAAAACATAGACCGAGATATACTGGAAGGATTTGTGAAGTCATTTCTTACAATATGGCGCTTTTAGCGGTGTTCATATACGTGAAAAATTGAAGGAAAATGATGTTATTACCGGTAGTGCGCGGGACGCAATTGCAGAATAATTAATTGAAATTGCTCGAAAATCCAGACGACAATTTCTTTTAGAAAATTTTTTCAATTTGTCGGTATTTTAACAAAAAAAATCCGACGCCTGCTATATGCTATAATTCTCCGGTGGGTGTTTAGGCCCGCCATACTTATTTGAAAAAGTTTTTTTTTTTAAATTTATTTCTTACAGGCTGATTTTTAAATAAAAATTGTTTTTTATTAATGTTGTACGAAAATCACCATGCCATACCATTCCGACGGTCCAAAATAGCCGCCATACCCCCTCAAACATGTAATTTTTTAAAATTCGAAAAACTATTTCTTTCACCTTAAAATTTGGTAGTTGTTTTTATGATTAGAAACATAATTGTTATAATGTCATACGTGTAGAGTGGTGATATACGTACAATTTAATTAAATAATTGTTAAATTTTATGCAACATTTGGAAAATTTCTTACAGTATGGCACGAATTTTTTTTTTTTAAGTTGGACATGTGAGGAACCTTGATACTAAATTTCAAATTTGTATGTATGGATATTCTTATTCAATTAAATAACGTGTTCTGTCGTATAATATTCTATTCTCGAATTCTATCTTCGAACTGTCTTTCCCAATACAAATTCTAACGCAGTTTTCATTCCATATTCGCTCACTGTGACTACCTGCTCTTTCTCTACGTGTATCTCAGTAAAATTTTTGAGATTTTGAGTGAAAATTTCTTGTACATTTTTGAACATATATACTTTGACAAAATTTCGAAAAAAATCGATAGCGATATTGAAAATGATTTTTTTGAACAAATCGATTCAAGATACCACAGTGTGGGCTAATTACTAAAAAAGCATGGCATTAAAAAAATAAATATATAACTTGGACGTACCGTTATGAGTACTTGTATGTCTCGTACAAGTTGAAGCTGAAATACGTCGCTGTAAATCAATTTTCCGGGTATGGTAGATCTTTTGGACTTCACCATAAGTAGATATGGGATAATTTTCCTGAATCATACTTTTTATGAACTTTTCGAAAATTTAAATGCACCACTGTAAAAAATCGTTTTATTTTTTTTACATCGCAGCGTGCGTATTACGGTCTTTCGTACCATGGTCGCAGTATGGTGTAATTTTTTTAACTTATAATCGTATTGGAACAATCTGATTTCATTTATGCCATACTGTAAAAAATAATTTCACGGCTTCTATATGCGTGTTTCAAAAACGGTATCATAAACTGACCACGATTCAACTGCCATACTGAAAGAAATATACACTTTCGGATTTTCGAGCAATTTCATTTAATTATTCTGCAATTGCGTTCCGCGCACCACCGGTAAGAACGTAATTTTCCTTCAATTTATTACGTATATACGCGCCATACTGTAAGAAATGACTTCACAAATCCTTCCAGTATCTCTCGGTCTAACAGTAAAATGATAGCAAATCCAGGAACAGACTGAACGAAGCTCGAACCAAAAATAATTAAAGATCAGATATATACAGTGTGTCCACTATAAGGACTTACCACCGCTGTAAAATCGTTAAGATTTGATCGATTTTGAAAAACTTTTTTTGTTAGATAGGTATTAGAAATGTCCATCCAACAAGAAAGCGATCATATTTTTGGACTGTTATCGTGGCCAACTATTAGGGATTTTTTTCACAAAAAATTATGATTGATTCTGAATCAGAATTATTGGAAACATACCCATACCGATTTTCATTGTCATAAAATACAGGGTGTTCAAAAAAACGAATTATTATATTTTTTTCAATATGTCATCAAAAAATGTACTATTATGGTATTTTTGAAAAAAACCAGTGACAAAATATTATTTAGAATTGCTTTGAACATATTTGTATTAATTTTTATCATTCAAATATACAATTTGTCTGACGGAAAAAAAATAAAAAAAGGATAAGTGAGCAATATTTTTTCAATATGATACTTCTTTTAACAACAAGTGTTATTTTCAGTCAAAACTTATAACTTCATATAATATTATGAACCTAGATTATATTCAGTCCAAACACAGAGATTTGAGTGAAATTGAACTGGGTTTTAGTTAATACTTAGTACCTATAACATATTTTCTGTTGTACATTATTGGATGTTTACTAGTTTATACTGTTTCAAAGGCGTGGAAATAACGAAAAATGTCATATTCTTCACGGAAAAGAGTGGAATTAATAAGATTAGTTGGTGATAGAACGCGTATTTTTCGTGAAGCTGCTAATGAATTTAACAGACGTCATACAGAACGTAACATTAACCATGTAACAGATTTCTTGATCAACATGGGAACAGTAGAAAGACTCTCAAACCAGCATCGTAATAGTCCAAGATCCCAGAGCTGCCAGACGTTACTTATTTTCTCAGCAATAATATCTATGGGAAAGGAAACACACACACGTGTTTCATTCCTCCCTGAAGTATGTGTCAGGGAGGCGGGCAGCTTGAGTTTGGGATTAACTCCTTCAGCCAGATCAGAGGATACACTTGTATGTACAAGTGCATTAAGGATAGGTGAGACGGGATATTTATGGAACATAGGAAGTGTGGGTAGGGTTCAGAGGATTAATACTGGCCCAGCATTCGCCTTATAAGTTTGCAAGCAGTGACTTACATTACCATGAGGAAACCTCTGAGAAAAACTCATGGCAGACCAGTCGGCCCCGGGGTTTGAACCCGAGACCTCCCAAATACTAGCCAGCGTACCTAACATACTCGACTAACTAGCTTGGTATAACTATGGGATGAAGTAGTGTTCTTATGTACTTGCAGTGTATGGGTACCTGCTACCTTTTGCCGACGGCCAATTTCCAGGTATCAGGTCCTAAAGATGGAAACAACCCAACCCACTTTTCTTATTTTCTCAGTCTTGATTTTTATATAATGATACTTAGGGAACTATTTCAATACCTTATGCAAGTAGCCAGACCGATCGTATGGGCCAAACATCCCGCCAGATACAAATAAAATGTCCCTATGATTTATGATCCATCATTACTTTTTGAAAAAAAAAATCCCTTATAGTACTGTTTGAAATATGGGTCAGTAAAATTTATCGCAGTTGGCCGCGATAACAGCCTGAAAATATAATTACTCCCTTATTAGATGGATATTTCATATACCTTTCGAACAAAAAAAAATTTTCAAAATCAAATCATAACTATTTTACAGGGATGGTAATTTTTTATAGTGGACACACTGTATATATGTATATATATATATAACTATATACATATATATATATATATATATATATATATATATATATATATATATATATATATATATATATATATAAATATATTTATATTTATATATATATATATATATATATATATATATATATATATATATATATATATATATATATATATATATATATATATATATATATTTATATATATATATATATATATATATATATTTTTATATATATATATATATATATATATATATATATATATATATATATATATATATATATATATATATATATATATATTGATTTAATAAATTTGATATCGGATATCATGTATGTAAACGATGATATTATTGAGAAATTAATCATATATCACATATTGGAACTATTATTGATTAATCTAAATACATTGATTGCACTTATAAACATCAATCAATGAATGTTGGTCTTGACTGTTTTATCTATTTCTGGTAGTAGGGATAAATTAAAGTTAAAGTACAAATGAAAGATATTGGCTTTGTCTCTCATAGTCCTCAAATTCATATGGTTATTTTCTTTCTGATTAGGGAATTTCAGAATATAATATGGCTCAAGCAAATATTTTTTGTTTCAAGGCTGTTAAGAGCTTGACTATATATTTTTTTGTTGGGACAGTATTGTCTTCAAGCAATGCAATTTCCGATGTATTCAGTCGGACTAATAATGATATTACAAGAAACCTCTATCAAGTAAGTACAACTGAATTTATAATTATAACATACACATAAAAGTATACTTATTTGTCAGCTAAAATTATATAAAGAAGAAACAAACAAAAATAATTGAAGTATATATATATATATATATATATATATATATATATATATATAAAAATATATATATATATATTTATATATATATATATATATATATATATATATATATACTTATATGTCTTTTTTTTTTCTTGACAAGAATTTTTTAATTATTATTGTAATAGTTTGAAATATTTTAGGAATTGATGAATAGTCAAATTGGTAACTTTGTCTTTGGAATATTCCCGATCGATGCAATGATTGCTTTGACTTATCTTGGGGCAAAAGGTGACTTAGCAACAGAAATAAAATCTACTTTCGGATGGAATGTATCGGATGAACAAATAAAAATAGATTTTAGAGGAGCAATAGAGGAATTGAAGCATATGCCCCATTGTAAGATACATTTACATAACAGAATTTATGTAGCAGATCGTTTGGAGATTAATCCAAAGTTTCATGAATTGGCATCACATTTCGATACAAAAATTGTGAAAGTTGATTTCACCTCAGCAAAAAAGACATCGGAAAATATCAACTCATGGGCAGTAAACAGCACCCATAAAAATATTGGAAATTGGGTTAGCGAAAAGCTTTTGACACCAAATACTGATTTAGTTTATGTGAATAATATGTTTCTTCGGGCTAGATGGCTGAATATTTTCCATAAAAAAGACACAGAGAAAATGAACTTTTATATTTCAAAAAATGAAACAATTCAGGTGGACATGATGAAGACATCTGGATATTTTATGGTATTCAGACATCCTACTCTGAAAATGAAGATGATTAAATTGCCATACTATAATGAAAAATTGTACATGGTTATTGCATTAGCTGACGATGTAGAAGCTGTTGACACCTTAGGAACAAATTCTGAAAAATTTTGGAATGAACGAAATTTCACGAGTCAGTACATCACATTGTACTTGCCGAAATTCGAGGTCACATCTACAATAGATATGATACCTACGTTAAAGAACGTGAGTTTTAATTCTATTTTTTCTATTTTTTATGAATATTCGAATACGTATATATATATATATATATATATATATATATATATATATATATATATATATATATATATATATATATATATATATATATATATATATATATATATATATATATATAAATAGATATATATATATATATATATATATATATATATATATATATATATATATATATATAATAGATATATATATATATATATATATATAAATAGATATATATATATATATATATATATATATATATAATATCTTGATAATTATTAGCAATAACAGGCTGGTTGAATCTTGAAAAACTCGATTTTATTAAAAAGTTGACGTTTCACTACGAAATTGAAATCTCCTTTGACATTTATTGATTTGAAAAAATTTGAATAGACAAATACTGCTTTGTCTCGCTAAATTTTTTTCCGAATGTGGTTGTTCTTTGTTATTTATTACGTGCTATTCAGTCTAATATCAACATTCAAAATTGTTATCATTAGATGGCAAGGGAAACCACAGAAACCTTTACTTACGCCTCCGTGGCAGAGTTTGACCAAATCTCCCAAACCGGAGAGTTCAAACAATAGTCCACAAAGGTGTGATTGTCTTCCGTAGCAGAGGTTTTTATTTGTTGTATATTTTCATCTCCAAATTTTCAATCCATTGCTTTGCTACGCCGTTCTGATGAGGACCAAAGAGTCCGAAACACGTGTCAACGGCTGCTTCCATATAAACGTTCTATACCGATAATTCTGCTCTACTTTTTTAATATTTTCCTGCGACTAATTTCTTTGTTGTTAGATAAATAGTACCCTATTATTTTTATTTTCGAACATTACGTAGGTAAAGGTTTCTGTGGTTTTCCTTGCCATCTAATGATAACAATTTTGAATGTTGATATTAGACTGAATAGCACGTAATAAATAACAAAGAACAACCACATTCGGAAAAAAATTTAGCGAGATAAAGCAGTCTTTGTCTATTCAAATTTTTTCAAATCTATAAATGTCAAGGAGATTTCAATTTTTTCAATAGTTTTGAAAAACTACGAATGTCGTAGTGAAACGTCAACTTTTCAATGAAATCGAGTTTTCTAAGATTCAACTAGCCTGTTACTGCTAATAATTATCAAGAGATTATATATATATATATATATATATATATATATATATATATATATATATATATATATATATATTTATATATATATATATATATATATATATATCTTTATATATATATATATATATATATATATATATATATATATATATATATATATATATTATATTTATATAGATATATATGTATATAGATATTGATATATATATATATATATACATATATATATATATATATATATATATATATATATATATATATATATATATATATATATATATACCCTTCAACAGGATAATACATATTCTATAAAAGAATTTTTCCGTACTGCTTGATAGAAATATAATTTATATTGTGATATAACGACTGAAACAAAAACATATTTTCCTGCAGATGGGCATTACCAAGCTTTTTTCAACAGCAGATATCGGTATTACCAAAGAACCAGCTAAAGTTTCTATTATAACCCAGAAAATATACGTTGAGGTTGACGAAAGAGGAATTGTCGCTGATGACACGCCCATAAGCGGTAAGTGCAGTTGATATTTGAATTACGACTAGATTCCGGCAGTCCAGTAGTACAAAGATAATAGCGTGGTGAACATAAATGCTTATTTTCCATTTGGGAGATCCCAAGTTCAAATACTGGCTTTCCCGAACTATGTCATGAGTTTTTCATAGATCACATGGCACACTAAAATACACGGACCAGTATAAGTTAGTCACACTTATCCTTGAACATATGAAGGTATCACCTGATCAGGCCAAAGGACTTCCTCTCCACAACTCAACATCCCGCCTTCCTCACTTATATAAACGTATCCCTTTTTGGTCGTATTTTATCCTATAAAATACATACTATTGCAGTGTATCGAAGAAAATCAGTAAGGCGCCGGAGTAGTTTTCTATCCGTTTTAGACAATGATTTTCGAAAAATTTTTCATGTTTGCTTCGCTATCAGCACAGGATGAAATTCGCGAATTTTTTTTTAACAGTAGAGGTTTATATTTTGTACAAGGATTGGGTTGATGTTGAGGTACGTTCCTTCGATACGTTCCTTCATTCGTTTTTTAACCACGATGGAACACGATTTGTTTTTCCAATATAAAAAATCATTTTCATGTTTTTTATTCGGTTTGCTATTAGAGCGTTATTTTTGAAAATATAATTCAATTCATTAGAATCGCATCTCGACGCGATGTATTTCGCCCCAAAAATAAGACTTAAGTGATGGAGCTCTGCTTCTCACGAGTTTGTTTAATAGTACAGCAGGTTTGAAGAGGCAAATGCACATTTTTGTTTTGATCTGATGGTTCAATTCAAGAAGTAAGCGCGATTTTTGTACGTACATGGTTCAGGAAGGGCTCGATATTTTTTTACATTACGTGAAATATATCGTAAATTTATTGGTAGGCACAGAAAAGCACAATATAGTTAAGATTGGAAAATATTATTACAATTTATATCTGTACATCTGGTTCCTGAGCAAGTCATTCAAATATCTTATTGTAGAATTCAAATGTTATATTGAGAAACAGTTTAATTCTAGTTTTCCTTCAAATTACAAAAAATGTTATCATCCTATATATATATATATATATATATATATATATATATATATATACAGGGTGTCCCACCGGGAAAGAACGCGATCTGTATATGGAAAACTACACATAGGAAACTTTTGAAAATTTGGCAGTATACTAATATTGATAGGGGCAACTCGACTAAAATATTTTCAAGATGGTGGCACTTCTGGTTATACCGGAAGTAGATACCAACTTGCTTATTTTAAATTGGATGCCCTATATATTACATACATTTTTAGATTCTACGCAAGATTCTAGGCAGATTTCATGTATTATGTCCTATACCTAAGTCTAAGCGTTTTTGACATATTTAGGTTTTTATGTCAAAAATGACGATTGCAAGCCCTAAATGTAATTATCAATTGTTCCTATAAGGATTCCCGTATTACTTACTTTGGAGTGGATTCCTTATTGAAATAGACTTGCTTCAATAGATTTTGTATAGTATTTGGATAACTAATCATACAGGGTTCGAAAAAAAAAGATCTGAAATGAGATTGAGAAAACTGACAAAAATCAATTTTTTCAAATGGAAACCCCCCATTTTTCTCATTTTGTAGTATTTAGCATTTAAAAAGAAGGTAACTTTGTATGAAGTTATCTAGACCTAAAATTTGAAGTTTTCGAAATATTGCCAATTTAATATTTTTATATGGCGATTTTGCATTTAATCGTTAAACAATTAGATCTAGGATAGCCACGATCGTATTTGACATTTCTAATCAGCGTAATGGCATCCCGGTTAAATTATACAAACGAAGATTATTTAAACTTATTTATTATTCATGGACAATGTGATAAATTATTTCAAGAACATGTGATACATGTGCGACCCGATATCCTCATAAACAAAAACCATCACCAAATACTGTTAAACGAATTATAGAAAACTTCAAGAATTTTGGATCCGTAAAGGCATAAGTGTACAAAAAGAAACCAGTTGTTAAAACTGAAAATATTGAAATAGAAATTTTGGGATATTTTGAAGCATATCCAACAAAATCTTCAAGGCATTAGAATCAGGCTTATCTAAATCGTCAGTTCTAAGAATTTTACGGAAACACAAATATCATCCCTATGCTATCCATATTTTCATTAGAGCAGCATTTAAATGAAAATGATTTAGATAAGCCTTAAAAGTTTAAATAATTTTCGTTTGTATTTTAACCGGGGTGCCATTACGATGATTTGAAATGTCAAATACGATCGTGGCTATACTAGATCTAATTGTTTAACGATTAACTTCAAAATCGCCATATGAAAATATTAAATTGGCAATATTTCGAAAACTTCAAATTTTAGGTATAGACAACTTTATACAAAGTTACCTTCTTTTTAAATGCTAAATATTACAAAATAAGAAAAATGGGGGGTTTCCATTTGAAAAAATTTATTTTTGTCAGTTTTCTCAATATCATTTTAGATCTTTTTTTTCGAACACCCTGTATGATTAGTCATGCAAATACTATACAAAATCTATTAAATCAAGTCTTTATCAATAAGGAATCCACTCGAAAGGAAGTAATACGGGAATCCTTATAGGAACAATTGATAATTATATTAGGGCTTGCAATCGTCATTTTTGACATAAAAACCTGAATATGTCAAAAACGCTTAGACTTAGGTATAGGAAATAATGCATGAAATCTGCCTAGAATCTTGCGTTAAATCTAAAACTGGATTAATATATAGGGTATCCAATTTAAAATAAGCAAGTTGTTATCTACTTCCGGTATAACTGGAAGTGCCACCATCTTGAAAATATTTTAGTCGAGTTGTCCCTATCAACATTAGTATACTGTCAAACTTTCAAAAGTTTCCTATGTGTAGTTTTCCATATACAGATCGCGTTCTTTCCCGGTGGGACAACCTGTATATATATACGATATACTATTTCAATGATTAAATATCATAATTTGTTATGGCTATGTTTCCAGAAAAGTAAAGTATAAGTTCTTCGATTTCCATATTTGGTAGGTCTTTAATCGTGAATTTTTATATATGTTTCCAGAGGACAATGAACATAAGAAACATCGTGAACCTAATGAAGAAGTAGAAGTCTTCAAAGTGGACCGTCCATTTGCGTTTGGGATATTAACCTCTAACGATTTAAGCCTCATTTTTGGTAGAATAAACAAAATATAATTTAAAGTTTTAACTATATTGAATTTATATTAAATCTGTGTTTGAATTATAAACTTACACTATTTTGATATTTATTCTGTGATAAAAATATACATAATATCCATAATGAAAATATGGGCTATTGATTTTAATCTTTTTATTTATAGCAGGTTATCCGGAAACGAAACAAGAAAAATTGTAATATTTTAATTTTGAAACCAAACAACACAAACTATATAAAATTGAGCACATATAAGTCAACCGAATGAAAGGCCAGATGTCTTGTGGTCATAGACGTAGATGTTTTACTACTTTCAAACTTACAAGGGCGAAAACTGACTTATTATTCAGCCCCTGATTGTCAAATCACCTCCTCTTATCATGAATCACATTCCTTCAATGCACTTGTATGTACAAGTGAATTATCTGATCTTGTTGAATGAGTTAATCCACATAACTCAAGCAGCCCGCCTGCAACTCTCATACTTGAGAAGGGAATGAAATACGTATCTTTTACATTTTGTTTAAAATCACACCCTATTTGAATGATTTCGGAATATAATTCAAAACGTTTCAAGATAGGTATATTATTTTATTTTATGAAAGTGTCATATTTAATCAAGCAATAATAAAAATTGAGTGTCATTCGAAGTCATATATTTCTTACTGTTAACATTAGTTATATCATAGGAATTTTAATATAAGGTTTAGGGAATTTCACTGTACTGTTTGGCGACTGCTAGTATAAAATTAACCACAAAATCGGTAACAATAACTTGTAATGGTTGTTGGTGTTATCTTTATATTGAAGAAGATCTGAAGAACAAGTATATAAACTTCGAAAGATTGGCAAAAAAAACAGATAGGTTTCATTGGCTTTTATTTTTTCAATTTTTTGAGTAGTTTAAAAGTGACATCCTCGTTATTTATCAGTCATATTACTTCTCGAATCCTTTATCACATAACAAATGTATTCTCATTCATTTTCGCTATGATCGAGTTTAAAGTAGTAATAACTTAAATGTTGGATGTTTCGAAATAAATCTACGTGCCCTAAGCAAATTACTGCTATATTTTCATCAAAATTATTTAACTTTTGATTACATCAATAACTTCAATGGCTTAAAATATATTATTGAAAATATATTTACTAGGTAGTTTGAACTATTTGGAAGCTACTGCATTCTTGACAAATAGTTGTGGGAAATTGGATTTTGTAAAGGATATATCTTCTAATTATTTCGCTTCGAGATTAAAAGTGTGTGAATACATTTTATCTTCATACTGAGACAGGCTTCAAATTATACCTAAGTGGTGTTTATATTCCATAGTTCACTTTGGTCATATTCTGCTAATTTTAGAAAGGTCATATATGTATCGTTTTCTTCATCTTGAGAATTCAAAATGTTCTGTCAACGAATAATCACAATATGAACATTCTCCAAAACCTGATGATTGTTTTCGGTTAACTGTCCTTTACCTCTACAATGAAATGTTCAATATATACATAAATATATATACTTATATAGTATATATATATATATATATATATATATATATATATATACACATAACATATAATTATTTTATAATTATAGGTTAACACTGAAATATACTTCAATATAAAATATCAAACAGCTCAGCAGTCAACTAAAATTGTTTCCTTCAAACAAGCACATAACTACCAACTACCGGAAAGAAAAATAAATTGATTTAATTCCAAAAGTTTCATTCCCGCTATACAATAAAAGAACGTTATAAACGCAGGAAATGCCTGTTTTTATATCACTATTTCTCAAGCTTCGAGACATTAACTTGCATATTCCGATACATTAGCTTTTATGTCTATCCACAGTTGTGAAATTTTATACCGAGAGGTTATGATTATGCAATTCTTCAATATTTTTATTCAGTGCAGGATAGAAAATTTTTTTGGAACATATTTCGAATTGAAATTTGTATTACATTCATCTTCTGAAAACTAAAAATATAATTATATATTATATGTAGGGGAGGGGTGGTCATAGTGGCCACCCTAAGTAACATCTATTATTTTCCACCCCTAAACTTTTTTGAAACATTTTGTAAATCCCTTCAACATTGAGTATGGTTACTTAGGCCTAATTCAAAAATAAAAAAACAACTAGATTTTTGAACTTATTTGTACAAAATTTTGACTTTACCAAAAGCTGTCAAAGTGGCCACTTTAGGCCACTAGGTAGGGCAAAGTGGCCACTGCTTAAATGGATTCAGGCTGTATGGAAAAAATAAAACGCATTTAGTTTCAGAACTCAAAACGATTGTATTAGGGTTTTAAACAAAAATAGGCATTACTGAAAGTATGTGAAACTATGAAATCACTGGTAGTCACATAAATGACAAATAAACTCATCGTCCTCCTCTTTGGCTCCTGTGCAGGCTTCGTGAGCCCATTTGAGGAACCCAGAACATCTAATCCAGCCTTCGTTGTCCTTAGTTTTCGAGTAAAAACCACCACAGAATAAACAATCGACGTCGCTGACGTTGACTTCATCATCATCATCATAGAGTTCGTCATTCTTTCTCTTAAACAATACGCGCTTTCCATTTTCTAAAATTTTGGCCACCCTTTTCTTAGGAGGCTGCTGTTTCTTTTTAATTTCCATATTCCTTATCTTCTTTTTCTTTCTTAATTGCCATGAGAATAGCCTTATATGGACTGGATGTTAGAACTATTGCTGTTCCTTTCTTCCGCTTAGTTTCTCTTTTGATAATCCTATTGACCTTGGGTACAGAAACAATTTCACGTGGAGTTACAGCAAATGAAGTGGACTTCTTGTTTAGTGGACTGTTCAAATTTGAAGTTGTTTCTAGGGCACCAGCTGATGAAGTTCTGGGAATAGACGGATCAAATGTGGCAAAAGGAAGCCCTCAAGTTCTATGCAACATACATTGCGGGCAAAGTGGACACATTCGCGGGCAAACTGGCCACGGCTGTGGTCACTTTGCCCTCTAGCACTAGTATTTTCTAAATAGGGGTAATATGGGGAATACCAACTAGCTGGGTAAGACCGACCAGGCGATTTAATTTCAAATTGCGCACTAACTGCAGTGTAATGCAACGCCACAGATAGATATACGGCCAGACTGTCGAGACCAAGTGCCGGTGGCGCCGTTATTCAGCTCTATGGAATTTTGTGCGTTAAAAAATATTTCCACGTGAATCGTTATATCTGTCTTGAGTTCTAAAATAGGTACGTACTCTGCAAATAATTGATTTTTCCCCTATATCTGTATGACATTTATTAGCTTGAGCATTTGTTATGCAGAAACCGCATGGACATATAACCTCATATTTCTGATAATGCCGTGGGAATTTATTTTTAAACGCATGTATTTTCGGGTAACACCGACCACAGTTGGTCGGTCTTACCAGATTGGTATTACCCGAAATTGATAATAATTATTCTTCTTTTTTTCAGATGTTGTAAAAATGCCTTTCAAGTACAACAGAAATACTGACCGGGGTTCATGGTCTCTAGAAAATATGACTCGGGCAATGAACGCCATCCAAAATGAATCTATGGGAATAAGAAAAGCATCTAGAACGTATCAAGTTCCTTATGGTACTCTTCAGGACCGCCTTAGAGGCAAAGTAGATCAAAATAATAAGAAATTGGGAAGACATGCAGTTCTTAACCCTGCCCAGGAGGACGAGCTGTGCAATCATATAATTAAAATGTCGGAGTTGTTTAATGGAATGTTGAGACTTCAAGTTAAAACGATCGCTTTTCAATATTTGGAAGCCAACAATATCCCGAATAATTTTAACAATGATAAAAAAATATGTGGTAATGACTAGTACTATGGGTTTTTGAAAAGGCACCCTAACATATCTATGAGGAAGCCAGAGAGCACGTCATTGAACAGGGTAAAAGGGTTCAACAAGAAAGAAGTAGACTTATTTTTCACTAACTTGTCTAGAGCCGTCATAGACTATAATTATCCTGCTAATCGTATTTACAATGCCGACGAAACCGGTATAACTCCTGTGCACATTCCTGGAAAAATTTTGGCGTTTAAAGGACAACGACAAGTTGGTGCCATTACAAGTGGAGAACGGGGAATGTTGGTAACCGTCCTTTGTTCAGTGAGTGCTGCGGGAGAATATGTGCCCCCCATGTTCATTTTTGGAAGGGCTAGAATGAAATATGAGCTCACAAAAAATGGCCCAACAAATGCTCTCTATAGAGTTTCAAAAAATGGCTGGATCAACGAAGACTTCTTTTTTGAATGGATTCAGCATTTTGCCAGGCATACTAAATGTTCAATCACGGACAAAGTGTTAATAGATAACCATAGCAGTCACTGTACACTAAAAGTGTACAATTTCTGCAAGGAGAATGGTATAATCATAGTGACCTTACCACCTCACACATCCCATCGACTACAACCACTCGATGTTTGCTTTTTTGGACCATTGAAAACCGCATACAATCGCGAGTGTGATTCCTTTCTTAAATCAAAAAACTATCAAAAAATTGACCAGCCGGATATTGCCGAGCTGTTCAAGAAGGCCTACAACAAGACAGCGACAATTGAAAAAGGTGTAAAAGGATTTGAGGCAACAGGGATTTTTCCAATTAACAGAGATGTGATAAATGAGGAAGAATTTATCATTATTGGAGAAACCATGCAAAGACAAGATGACAACAAAAACAAAAGGAATATTGTAGAAAAAGACATAGGAACTAAGGATGAATCAGCAATTAAAATGACAAAAATGATAAAAGATACTGTCAAAGAAAACATATCGAGCAAATACTTGGCAGAAGCTGGTCCATCGCGAATTCAGAACAAAAAACTCTCAATAAAATGTCAAACGATTTTGATACCGATAGCGAATCAGATGCTAGTGTAGTTTACTATACAGATCAGGATAGTGATAATGACTTAGAAAAAAGCGTGAGAGTGAATGTGTCATTTGAAGACCTTTAGCCTACTCCCCGGTTTTTAAGGTCCAGTCAGGAAAAGGGCAAGAAAACACATTCTCAATTATTTACCGTTACACCAAATAGAGAAGAATTTGAGAAAAAAGAAGAAGCAAGAGTAAAAAAAATGGAACTGGCGGAATCAAAAGGAACAAAACGAAAATTAGTAAGAGATGACGAACCAGAGAAAAACAAGGACAAGCCAAATAGAAAACAGAGGCATTTGGAAGAGGCCACAGACCCTTGCATTGTATGCGAGGAATTCTGCAAGGACAATGAGTGGTGGATGACCTGCCCTTGTGGAAAATCATCACATGCCGAATGTGCAGGCGTGGAGATCACCCAAGTGTATATTTGTCATTTTTGTCAGCCATAAATCACTCACACAGCTTTCATGTTATATGTTAAAAGTTACCATGCATGTTTGACATCTTTGTTTCATTGATATTTTGCTAATAAGAGATATATTTTAAAGTTTGTGTAAGGTCCAAGTATGGTCGATATTACCCGAATAGGTAGTGTAATACCGATCATTTTTATTTTGTAATGTTTTTGAAATAAATTTTTTATTTTGTTTAATATCTATGTTTCCGCCTTTTCTCAGTCTTATATAATTGTACTTTGTCCAATTTTGCACAAAATAAGTTTTAAATTCCGGCTTAGTTTGTTATATATAGTGATGCCGCCGAGACGAGAGATTCTCGTCTCGTCTCGTATGGACGAGACGAGAGAGATATTTTCTCTCGAGAAAAATTTCGAGACGAGATGAGAGAAAACCCCTCTCTCGTCGAGAATTTCTCGTTTCTCTCGATCTCTCGAGCAAGCATTTTTTACAATTTTACAAATTAAACAGTTACGCCGTTATTTATATCATGTTTTCTATAGTTTTTATCAAAGTATGCAAAAATCGTGATAAATATTTAGATAGGTATATCTCTCGTAATATCCTTTGAGAATAAGCAGCGTAATAGACCTTAGAACAATAACGATACATGCCACAAAACTGAAATTTTGAAAAAATTCACTTTGAAATTTTCAACTAAATCCTGAAATACTGTGAGAAACAATACGAATATTATATCTTTCATTTTCAAAATTTCATAGCCTTGCTCAAAGAATTTTGGAGAATATATTAAATTTTTCTTTTTCTTAGCCGAAAAAAAAATATTTACAAAAAAAATGTGGCATGTCCCTTTTTAAATTAAAACATATACAAAAATATTTAATCCTGAACGTACTGTTTGTGTTAAATTTTGGTATAAAAAAACTGATTTTCACCTTCAATGTCACTGAAGTTGTCCAAATGTTCTATCTCATCTTCATTATCTATAGGTTCAACAACGCCAATGTCTCTATAATATTGTTGATAAATCGGCGGTATGTACTTCAGAAGTGCTGAAAGATTAGAAATTTTTTCGGGATTTAATGGAATAGGAACAATGTATTTCATTTCAAATCTCTTATTGCTAGGTTCATTGATATTCCCACTATTTTTTCACCAAAATAATTTATTTGAATTCTTCATTCCAAATGTGTTTTGCAAACATTACATTTGGACTATCTTGAATAAATTTAAATGCGTAGATTTTGCTGAACTTAAGCTTCTCCAGAACAACTTTTTCATATAAAATGAAATGGTGAAAAATATTTTTTTATTGATCATTTTTTTCATTTCGATATCATACTATTTGTAAATTTTTTAATGCATAAAGGGTTTAAGCCACAATTTAATTTATATTATTATTCTTGAAATTAATATACAACAAGAACGTTATATATACATATATTGAAGTATTATGAAACAAGTAACAAGAAAATGTTAAATTCCAGAATTAATAAAATATAACATCGTTATTGACAATTTTTGAAAGAAAAATTTAAGCCATAATACTTTTACTTAAAAAAGGGATAAACCACATATTTAATAACTTAACTCTCTATCAGTATCTGAAGAGATTTCAGTCTCACTATTACCATCAATATAATCCTCATCCTTAACGCTGTTTTCAGACCCAAAATCTGAGACATTATCAATTACTGCAACTTCAAATTCATCCCTATTTTGTCCATCCGTTCTACTACCTGACGCAGCCATGGTAGAAATAACGTGGCTTGTACCGTTTCTACACTTATAAAGTTGGATGGTATTCACCATCAGCTGCTAACTTTTTATCAGGCCGCTAAATGCGTAAAGGCGACTACACATATAGCTGTCTACTTGACAATTATGCTTCTTCAAGCTTTTTGTACAATATTATAAATGAAGGTATGTATGGTAAACCTCGCAAAGACTTCTGCTGTATTTTACCATACATACATTCATGTATAATTGTACAAAAAGCTTGTATCAGCATACTTGTCAAGTAGACAGCTAGTTGCGTAGCCGCCTTTACGCACTCATCAGAGCCTATCAAAAAGTTAGCTGCAGATGGTGAATACGGCTGTAAAACTTATAGCTTTTTTCTGCTGACTGGTAAAACAGAAAAATAATGAAACATTGCATTTTTGAGTAAGTAGAAAAAACATACCGTATAGGATTTTACGTAAATTTCAAGACATGAAATATAGAAATTTTTTTATGTTGGAAAGGTAGAAAATTATATACATTCCTCAGGAGAAAAGTTCATTTCAGTGTCGTACCCATAAAAATGTTTGGAGGGAGAGAGCAAGCCCTAATAAAATACATAGGAATTTAATGTATTTTTCCAAAGGGTCGAGACGAGACGAGAGAGAGGTTCTCTCGAGCGAGAGAAACAGACTCTCGTCGAGACGAGAGTCACATTTTCTCTCGTCTAACGAGACGAGACGAGAGAGAGCCTTCTCTCGTCTCGTCTCGTCGAGAGGCAACACTAGTTATATATTAATTATTTCCCTTAAGTGGTCGGTATTCCCCATATTTCCCCTACAACATTTCACGTACAACCCGTTATAGTATCTACTGTTGAGACATATGAATTCAAAGCTAGAAACATGTTGTTTTGCACAATTTACTTCACTACAACACAATAACAACGGCTGCCGGGCGAGTAGTTGAGACGATTGCCGCGAGGCTGCAGCACTATACAGGGAAGAAAACTTCAAGTGGCATTATGCCCACCCTTCCCCTACATACATATATATATATATATATATATATAAATATATATATATATATATATATATAATTATTATATATATATATATATTATATATATATATATCTATAATATTTACATATGGTTATATTGAAGTTTGAAAAACTAATTTAATAAGGAGTAAAGTTTCCTAACGAAATTCGTAAACATTTGAAATATAAAATCTCTTTGGCATTTATGAAACAGTCACCTTAATAATATATATATATATATATTAATATATATATATATATATATATAATATATATATATATATATATTATATATATATATATTATAATAATATAAATATATATATATAATATAATATATATATATATATATATATAATTTATATATATATATATATATATATATATATATATATATATATATATATATATATATGTATACCAGTGACTTTGTCTTCAGGGGGGGGGGGCGCAAAAATAATATTGGGATATACATATTTGTCAATTCAAATATTGAAATATTGATACTTGCAACATCCCAATGAATCTGTTTTTGGTTTCAGGCTGAATCTTCAGCTATTCGAATATCTTCAAAGGATTTATCAATTTATCTAAATCAATAATATTATTATCGTATCTTTCTACTCAACTAATTATTTTTCAAAGCTAAAATCCATTCTTCTTTCTTTAGCAGCGAACTTCTCTATGACCTTTTCATTAAAATAAAGAATTGTTTGAACCAAACAGGCGCGTAGATAGGTTTGTGTCTTGTGGGGGGTCAGGGTACTACGCCGAAGAGAAAATCGCGGGGCGATAATTTCTGGTGGGTTAATAAAATGACGCAGGGGAAATTTAATGGAGTACTATTTAGGTACCTTTCATTTTGCAAAAAATGATTTTTGCCGGCTATTTGGAGCTTTCTTTCGTTCACGTTAGTCACTATACCTAACTAACCCTAATAGGTAAAATTAAAAAATAAATGCAAGAATAATATATTTTTAATCTAATTTATATCTAAAAAAATTATTAAGTCAACAAAAATATTACATATTATTAAACATAATAATAATAATAATAATAATAATAATAATTTATTAATCCTTTAAGACATTTGACAAATGTATAGGATAAGTCAATTACAAACAATTGCAAAATACAATAGCACTCAACAATTAAAACAATTAAAACACAAACCGTAAAATGGAAAATCTATCTGAGAGTTACAAACAAAATAACAAATTAAGATCAAGGTATCAAGTGTAAAGTACAAAATTAAGTCAGTGCATAATCCAGCATAAACTCTTCCACGCCATAATAACCCTTGGATAGTAGCACTGTCTTGAGACATTTTTTAAGTGGAATTTGGCTTAGATTTCGAAAATTTTCAGGTAGATGATTGTATAATTTAATTCCCTGATATATGTGGCTCTGTTGAAATTTAGCAGTTTTGTGTTTAGGGATAGTCAGTAAAGAGCTGTTTCTCGTCGGATAATTATGAACCGTACTATGCGTTTCAAATGAAGTGATATTCTCTTTTATGAACAGAATTAAGTTTAAGATATATATACATGGGAAAGTCAAAATTTTATGTCTAATGAAATATTCTCTGCAGGAGTCTCGTGGAGGCAGATTCAACATAGTACGGATAATTTTTTTTTGAGATGAAAAAATCCTGAAACTATTAGTTGAGTTTCCCAGAGAATAATATTGTATGACAAGTGGCAATAGACAGTGCTATAATAAACAGTTACCAAGGAATCGAATGGCATAGAAGCCCTTATGCGGGACAAGGCATACCTCGATTTATTGAGTAGCTTACTCAGATAATCCACATGATCAGACCACCGTAGATTCTGGTCAACAAAAATACTAAGAACTTCACACGTTTTGTAGAGGTGAAGTTCGTTCCATTATAACTGAACTCGACATTGGTTATGTTATCCTGTAAGGAAAAATACACACACTCCGTTTTGGAAGTATTACAAATCAGGAGGTTTCTATCACACCAGTTATTGAAGCTGTTTATTATCATTTTTGTCTTGGTGATAAGTTCATCATGAGTGAATGCTGTGACAACTACTGAAGTGTCGTCAGCAAATAAAGTCAGTAATTCAGCATTATATGCTGAGGTAAGTCGTTCACAAAAAGCAAAAAAATTAATGGCCCCAGGACGGAGCCCTGAGGCACACCAGCATTCAAGTGATGCTCTGCGAGCAGGCGCCATTAATGCTAACTGTCATCCGTCTGTCTGCCAGATAATCGCTGATCCAATCTAAAATGATACCCCTAAATCCCAAATTATACAGTTTGTTCTTTGCAAAGTTGAGGTTTATGGTATCAAACGCACGGGATAAGTCGAAGAAAAATACCCATTATATACTTTCTCTCATCAAGATTCGTGTAAACAAACTCGATTAGATTACTAGCGGCTGACTGAGTGGATTTACCTAAGCGAAATCCATGTTGACAATCTGAAAGAATACCAAATCCTGACACAAATGCATATAGTTTAATATACACGACTCTTTCGAAGATTTTAGAAAAAACACTCAAAATAGATATTGGCCTAAAATTTACCATATCTTCCGGATTACCTTTCTTAAGAATAGGTACAACCATCGCTGTTTTCAACGAGGATGGAAATTTCCCAGTACTAATGGAGAGGTTAATCAAATATGCAATGTGGTCAGCGATGCCAGCGATTATAGGCTTTATCAACTCAACAGACATACCGTCAAGACCCGCACTAGGTTTATTCTTTAGGGCAGCCACCACCGAAATGACTTCAGACGGAGTAACAGGCTGGAAGAAAAATGTTCTACCTGTCATCCCAGAGACGGTACAGGAAGTCGATCTAGTGTTTCCCAAGTGATCCTGAAGTAGTTTTTCTGTCACATTGGCGAAATAATTACCAAATATGCCTGCCACCTCACTGGGAGTTGTGTGCATTTTGCCCTCTACATTTAGCTTTATCGCACAATGATCACCACGTTTACCAAGATCAAGATTTACAATATTCCAGACAGTTTTCGCTCGGTTATTAGAATTTCGAATCAGGGTTTCATTGTAACACCTCCTAGCATTAGAAAGCATATCATTATAATTTATTCTAGCCAACCGATAAGTTCGTCTAGATGCAACCGTGTTTAAATTTTTACATAACCAATATAAATTTTTTAGATCCCGGCTGGCTTTCTTTATATCGGGGGAAATCCAGCCTGGTGATCTATATTTACTAGATTTATATGAATATAAAACAGGACAGCTTTTGTCAAAACTATAAACAATTGAATTCAAAAAAGCATCGAAAGCAATATCAACGTCTTCATAGTGATAAATCTCACCAAAGTTAGTATTGTTCACTAATCGACAAAAATAGCCGATACTATCCTGAGATAAATCTCTGTACTTTCTAACAGTATTAGAAAAATATTTCCTGTCCTTACTAAAATGTTTACAAGTCACAACAAATACCCTATGGTCACTAAAACCAGCCTCATAAACCTTAGTTTTAATGTATCGAGCATCAATATTAGTGAAAATATAGTCAACTTTCGTTGACGTTGTCACATTATTTTTATTAGTAAAAACTCTTGTTGGTTCCAAGGAACTCACAACTAAATTATATCCCAACAATAAGTCAACAAGTAGTTTTTTTTGCATAGTGTCAGCAAGGTAGTCAACGTTAAAATCACCGCAAAGAAATAAATGGTCATATTCACCAACATGATCTAGAAGGAGATTCAACCTTAACATGAAGATCCGAAAACTCACATCTCCGGGTGGCCGATATACACTCAATATACAGGCAGTCCTACCGCCGAATAATAACTTCACAGCACAACATTCGAATATCATCTCCTCAGAGAAACGAGAAACGTCAACACCTGACACAGTAAGATCACTCCGAACGAACAACATACAGCCTCCATGTATATGATTGGAACGGCAAAAATAGTTGACCAATTTATAACCGGGAGTAGACATAAATTCAATGTTGGCGCCGGTACACCAATGCTCCACAACACTGATAACGTCTGGTGTCTCTTCATCTAATAGCACTTCAAACTTGTTCTTTTTATTGGCCAGACTCTGAGCATTCAGATGAAGAATTTTCAGGTCGGGTGAATCATCAATGTTAACTTCGGTTACTTTCCCGTCATGGGTGTTAGTCTTGGCTGAAAAAAATATCGCACATATGCATTCATTGGCCAATTCGACGGGTCCTTTATCAGATCATATTGATCCTTGGAAACAGAAACTTTAAATGAGGAATATCTCTCAGGATGCTTAGATTGCAGAGAATCACATTTAACACCCGTAAATTTGTTTGATAGAAATGATTGAAGCTCATTTATATTGGTGTCAGGCTTAAGATTGTATACGTGTAATTCTATACGTTTCTCTATGCCCCCAACGGACGATCGGCCAGAAAAATTACCAACCACAAGATTTCTGTCCCTTTTATTTCTTGATTTTCGCTCGATAGTAGACCATAGTCCACTCGAATCATCATCTTTATGTGCATTGGTTTTACTAACAGTTACGTCTTTCACAATATTGACGTATTTATCACATGTCAACTTTTTCTCAGTTTCGGAGATAGCCTTTTTTAATTCGTTAGAAGAGATTCCGCTCACGACATTGTTTTCATATACACCCATATGTTGACAAAATTTGAAAAAAACATTATCCACCTTTCAGATAATAATCTTATTTAAAGGAGCAAATTAAATCTACAAAAAGATAACACAAACACGTTTTTTTCCATAGAATATCATAGGTAAAAATAATTTTAAAAATATTCCGTTTGTCAGCCAATTTATCTACTAGAAGAGATAGTATACATAGTAATACAACAACATAATATTTAATATCTTGAAATACACAACCATAAAGCTGTAAAAAGATTATAATACAAAATCTAGTTTTCTTGTACGTTGCTTGGAAAATCTATCAATAACAGCATCAATATTTAACTCAATATCTTTGTGTATATTTAATAAAGTTAAACCGACTAATCTTTCCTGGCCCATCGTAGACCTTAACCACGATTTAAGCCTCTTGAGTGTGGAAAATGACCGTTCAGCACTTGCAACACTTACTGGCATAACAGAAATAATCTGAAGCAGTGTATATATGTTGGGAAATATTTCGTGATTGCAGAGCTTTAAGGTATCTAATGCCGTTTCTGGTAAAACATTTGTTTAATTTTTTTGTTTCTCTCCATTTATTTATCCAAATATCTATTTCTGATCGCAGCAAATCTGTCAAAAATTCTACGGAATCGTTGTTGAATTTATTGAGATATCCGGAAACTTTACTTATTAAAGGCGCTAAGTCGGCATCGCTTTGGTTTAAAATATTTATTGGTATAAAGCTATTGAAATCTAAAATTTTGAAAAGATCGGAATTAAAACGGAACTCGATATCTTGAAAAATGTTTTCTAAAAGGGGTATGAAAATTGACACTCTAAAATATTCCTCAGGGATTTTTGTTTGAATATTACTGCGATTAATCTGTCTGGATTTTATTCTTGGCAGCAATATTGGAATATCTAATTTTTGATGAACATCGGTTACTTCTTCAAAAATACCTTTAAAAACATTTTCAGCATCCTCCCTTTTTTTCTTAAACACTGATAATATATTATTTATTAAAGACTGAGCAGAAATTTTGTCCAGACTCTTAGTTTGCAAAATTTTACTTAAGCTTACAGTGATATTCAAAACATGCGACAAGCAATGAAGAGAAACCTAAAAAATTTGTTTTCAGCATTGCGTCCATTAATCTTTCAGCTTTTGAAGATGACTCAGATTCTTTCCACTGCGCTATTACTTGTAATGTTCCTATGATACTTTCAAAAGAAACTTTGAATCTAAGAACAGCCGTATGGCGTTCCGTCCATCTAGTTTCACATAAGCATTCCAAAACATTGGGGTTTATAGATTTCAAAACATATTGTCGTCTAGATGATTCGTGAAAAAAGGCAATAGTTTCTTTTATGGTACCTACTGCATTACGAATATCTTGGACATTGCTAGATTTTGATATTGATAAATGAAGTGATTTTTCAAGGATTTTTGAATTTCGGCAACTGCTCCTTTTTGGTCAGACAGCATAACACTACACGTATCTGTGCCAATCCCAACGCAATTCTCAAAAAGCAATCCAATTTTTTTTAAAAAATGAAACAACCGTTTTTCCCAGCACGTCCCCATTCAAAATTAGCTCTCTAGTAAAATCATTCTAATTAGTTTTATGACAATTGATGAATCCTAGAAAGTCCTCGCGAAAAATATTTTGACGATCTAGATATCTCAGTAAAATTGACATTTGTGATACCTTACTTATGTCGGTTGTTTCATCAAAAATTATACTGTAGAATTTATTGACTGATATTTTCGAAATAATTGCATTTTAGATTTTGTCCCCACAACAATTAATTAATTCGTTTTGTATAGTAGGACTTATGTATTTAGTACGGGAAGTAGCCGTTTCAAATTGAGATTTTAATTTTAAGTCATCGCCACACGTCTGAACACGGTGTCGGATAATTTCCCTTAAATTGCCCTCATTTACTTTTGAGATTTCTGACAATTCTGACTCAGTTCTGTAACCACGAAATGCAATACCCTGTTTTCCCAAAAAAATTATGCTGTTAATGATAGGTATTAATTTTTCCCTGTTCTCTTCAACTTGGACCATTCGGCCAGAATTAATCATGTTTGTTATTTCCCTTTCAGTATTATTAAAAGGTGATAAAAAGTTTCCCCAATTGAAACAGCATCTTTATGATACTTATTAGAATTATGTGATAATAAATACCCATCTTTTCCAAGCAACTTTGAAAATTTGTTTAAAGGAACACTAACCAGAGATTTAAGGGGAATATTTTTATGCATTCTTCCTTGTTTTGCAAATAAAACGCAATATTTGCAGAATAATCCTCTACTTGACTTTGAATAGACTAGCCAATAAAATGATTTGAAACTTTTTAAAGAAAGGTAACATTTTTTTCCTTTTTGGTTTTTTACGTGAACTGAATATGGATACATAAAATTGTGGTCTGGAAAGAAAGAGTTTTTCAATATATTTACTTTCTCCAGGTAGCTAATATCTGTTCGGTGGACATACTCTACAATATCCACATCTACTGCAAATTTCCCTGCTTCAGGTGGAGGTTTATCTATAAATTCAACGGCTTGACCAGCTGCAACGTGATTTACTGGTTCAATAATACAATTTTTACTTGGCCCCGGTTCATTTACTTCATTATGCCTTTCTTGGTCTGATTCTGATTGTTAAGTTTTTTAGACAAAAAAAGAATCCACGGTGGTTTGGCCTTTCCGCTTGCTCATTTTCAGCAAACTAAATCAAATATAACTGCAATTGCAATACTTATAAACTATTAATTTTGAGAAATTTGAAAAGTATGTACTTACAAATTGTAACCTTTCTCCCTTTTAAGATATATTTATGCCCGAGCTAGCAGGGAGATTGGTTAAACATATATGGGTTCTAGTTTGTTCTCAGTAATAACAACAAGATAAAATGAAGGTATTAACTATCTTCTTATTACATAGAATGAGACTTATCTGTTTTTATTTTATTTAATTTTCTATCGACGTTTTTCCTAGGTGGATTGTACTCTTGACTTCTGCCCTATCTTTGTCCCTAGTTTCTTGGTAGCTCCAGATAAGGTGGTTTTGAAACTCCAGCCAAGGTGACGTCTATCAGACGCCACAGATACTTAATAACTTTAATATGTTGAATAAACGTTCAATTGATATTGACTATAATTTTAACAATTTATGATGTGGTATCTTCAACAACCATTTGCTAAAAAAAAGAGCGATATTGTACCTGTTAATTCGACGCTATCTCGATATTTTCGTTATACGTAAGTCATCCCGAACTGCGCGAGTCTATTCATCTGTGAAACACGGTATTTCGATTTAGAATTCAGTGGCGGCGGTTAAGCGGGGAATTGACACGTTACAAAATAATCTACGTGGACACTACACTATTTACCTACAGGCTACACTCTCACCGTCAGGTTACTAAAATTACGAATTCTTGTTTATATAGACTTATTTAGGAATTCCCTTATAAAACATCCAGTTGTAAGACGGTAGGTTTTCCCTTCATATTATACGTGTTGCAATTAGTTAGTTCTCAAGTTTGGCCGGTCAAATTTTGAAATTTTGTATTGTACCTATTCCGTTATATCATAAACTTCATTACATGTTATTAGACCCGACTACCCGACAGACTGATAACCTGACACAAGAGATAGGAAATTCCCCAAATGTGCTATTTTACAAAAGAGAACAATACTATATGCCGTTTCGATTTCTGATAATGGCACGTTTGTCGGTAAATGGGTTTTTAGGAGTACACCGACAAATAGAATAGCAAACATGACCATGCAAATTGTTTCTTTCAGTGAATGGTTTATTGGTGTAGGACGTTCAGATGGTTACTTCGACCCTCATTTAATTACTTTTTCATCCTCCAGGAGGGGGGGTACTGTCCCCCAGTGCCCCCCTTATCTACGCTGGTGGAACCAAAGCACTTTCAATTGATAACATGCACAAAGCACTAAGATGATCTTCACACATATTATGCCCTAGAAAAGATTTCATAAGTTTTAACTTCGGAAAACATCTCTCTAATGCTGCTGTTGCCGCAATATATCATTCAATGGTAGCGATATTCGATATTCTGTATATTTTTCAACAAATAGGTTTGACCCAGAAAGATGAACGTTCTTCTATTTACAAAATTATAATATCGCACACTTCTCTCGTAGCCAAATTTAAATTGTCGTCATTTTTTCGTTTTCTCTTTATTTGTGGATTTATGTAATAATTCATTTCCTTTTGTTTTCGACGTCCCTTTGAAAACACGCGAATCACTTAAATGTTTTTCAAATAAATCTTCTTAGAATAGTCTAATATTTCTAAAAACATCCCTTTGTTTACCGAATCACTCTTCTCATTTTGTCCACGACACGAAGAGGAAGTTTACATATCCCAAATAATTTTAAAATGTCTATAATTTTTAAAACAACCAACTGATTTTTTTAAAACGTTTCATCAGATGTATATACTATGATTTCTTTGCCAACCTTACGAACATTATCTATTACTTATTCAGGACTGTAACAACATGTAGATGAGAACAAAAGAACGTACGAATTTACAAATGTTCTTATTACCAATTTTGAGTTTAATTATCAAACATATTAACAGTTGCAAAACAGTATGTTTGAAGTTTCCCATACTCTATTATAAATCTTGGAGAACAAATTAATGATCTTTATAGTACTCGACGTTAAAAGTATATCAACTTGAGTGACAAATAAACTAATAATAGTAAATTTAAAAAATGATCTCAGAATCGGTAACAATAACTTTTGTTAAATTATAAAAATGCTAACTTCAAAAGTGTCTCAAGTTCAACCTTTGGTGAGCGCATACCAAATATCGATTTAATTAACAAAGTAATTGAGCTTCAGGCAGCTTGGAAATCTAAATTGGAATAGTATTCTTTGGAAAATTAATCAATTTCTGAAAATTTCAATTCGATTTGCAATATACCTGTTCCATGTTTTAGAAGAATAACATGTCTGTAGTTGCTTAAAACAGCTTCTAAATAGTTCAAGTCCATAGCCTATCATCATTGGTATTTCATATAATTCCTTGATATAACTCTATAGCTATACTACTCCTCTCAAATACAATTTTATTCTTCAAATAATGACTGAAAATAATTATGTCAATACAGAGTATATCCTAGTTTTGTTTGATAATAATAGTTTTCACACATACTTGTTCTAAAACATTTTTATTCACATACGGTATTGATTTGAAGTTTATGTTCATCTTCAATTCATCTCTGCTTGTACTCTGATGTAGCTGATTAACAGTCGTTTTGTTTAAATTTATAGTTCTTATAGACTACGAGGAATATTTATCATTCCATTTGAATTTAAGGAAATAATCACTCATGTTGCAATTTAAAACTTTTTGACGAACTTCGCCCTATCATATACAATAACATCAACTTCATTAAAGCGAGATTAAAAGATGAAAAGAATTACATACAATACTAGAGTGATAAGCAGAGGTCAAAAAGCCTTTGTATCTAGTTTCTCATTTTCCCTTTCGCATCAAAAATGAATCGATTATAGTAAGTTGTGTTCGATGCATTCAGAAAAAGAATTGGTCAGAAGACAATGGTACTTTGACAGCAGACATTATCGGCTTATTTATCTATTCATACGATAATTCCCAGAAGTGGAGCTTGGCCTGTCGGTGACTAACCACCATGAAATTGAGTTGAGGAGACATTTCTCAAATACTAGAAACAAGTTTCGGACTTCCCCATCATTCCCTCTGTGTCGTGTAGCCCAACTCGTCAAAAAGTTTATCGCTTGTATTGGGAAAGCGGCCACGCTGATTTTTTATACGTTGGTAAATTCCTGACAGATCGGAAGCAGGGTGCAATTTTTCGTCTAGCTTATTGGCAGAAGTTTTCAGGAAGAAGTTGATGAAACTTTGTTTTGGTGGATTTGATGGGGTGGAAGAGAGTAATGTTGGGTGCAGTTCGTTGTCTGCCCGATGTTTTGTAAAATAGAAGGAAGTATGAAGAGTGAGACTTGAAAAGTTTTGTCAGATTCATTTAAGTCTAACTGAAGATTTATATCATTATGTTTTATTATTCAGCCAACTCATGAAGAAGAGATTTCATCCATTCAATACTATGAACTTTTTTGTTTGAGAAATGTTGGTTTAATTCCATTTCCGGAGTCGTCTTTCAATTTAATATGAAATCTATATAATTTCTCAGAAACAACTGCATCGTTAGTAGTATTGTATTTTGTTGTAGATTCCGATGATAATTCATCCAAAATTTAAATAATATCTCAGAGATTTTATCAGATATATTAATATGTACAACTTAAACCAAGCAAATAATGTCCCTAATTTTACGAACAGATTTTTAGATCTTGCTCTCACACAAGTCCACTAGTCCATTGATTCCTGAAGATGCATATCAGCCGAACTTAAGTTTAAGCATCAATCGGAATGAGAACCATAATGAGATGGATAATAAAAAATCGTACACTATGCCAAACGTAATTACTTAATTCTTTATCATTTATTAGCAGAATTGGAATGGTCGAAATTGTTGAAATGTGAAGAAATTGGTTTGGGTTTTAATGTGTTCTATGAAAGCATGTATTCATTATCAGATTTTTCTATTCCTAAATCAACAATCAAGTCCAATAAAACTCACTCCAAATTTTCTATGTGGTTCTCTTCAAGTTTGAGAAATAAAATTAAAAAGAAAAATAAACTTCATCGACAATCAAGCAAAATAGAAAGACCAGATTGTGTCGAATACCAGACTCTCAGAAATGAAATTAAAAATCAAACCAAGTATGAATACAACTTGTACCTATAAAATATCTATTGAAAATAATATAGTGGGAGATCCGAGTACATTCTGAACTTTCTTTAAATCAAAATATAAAAATACAGGTATACCAACAAAAATGCCTTCAAATAATGTCAATTATTCAACACCTCTTGACATTGCAAATGCCTTTGCAAAATATTTTGCATCTGTGTATGGGGCATCTGACTGTTCTTATTGTCATTCAGGACAAGGAATGGGGTAATTTTGTTTTTAAAAAAGTTACAGAAAGGGATGTAACTAGAGCTATAAAAAATCTAAAGGCCCAGATGAAATTCCACCTTACATTTATAAAGGATGTACTGAACTTCTCGCAAAACCACTAGCTCATCTTTTTAACATGTCTATTGGACAGGAGCAGTTTCCAGATCTGTTAAAGTTATCAACAGTTTCCCCTATTTTTAAGAAAGACAAAAAAAAAACGATATTTCAAATTAAAGGCCTATTAATTTGTTAAATAGTTTAGCCAAAAGATTTGAAAATGTACTGTATGACAATATATTTGAGCATGTAAAGCATAAAATTAACAAATATCAGAATAGTTTTCTAAAGGATGATTCCACTGTAACTAATCTTTGCATCCTCTCAGAATATATTTCACAGGCAGCTGAGGCGAGGGGTCAGTTGAATGTCCTTTACATTGACTGCAAGAAGGTATTCGACAAGGTAAATCATTGTGTACTCCTAAACAAAGTGGTTGCCTTTAGTTTCTCGAAAAAAGCTTTTAATCTAATTAAAACTTATTTAACAGGGAGAAGTAACAGAGTTAAAATTGGTAATTGTTTGTCAGATCAATACATACCTAGTTCAGGAGTCCCTCAAGGAAGTAATCTTGGGCCCCTACTCTTTTTATTGTTTATTGATGACTTACCTGATTGTGTCACTTTATCTGAAAGTCTAATTTTTGCTGATGATTTTGAGTTATTTAAAACAATTTCTGTTAGTGATGATACTGTCAAGCTGCAAAGTGATATGAATTCTATTCATGAGTGGTTTGAAAACAATAAATTGTCTTTAAATGTTAATAAATGTGCAGTAGTTACGTATACTCGAAAAACAAAATATATTATTGAGGACTACTTCATTGGCAGTACCAGAATTGACAGAAAAAATGTAATCAGGGATTTGGGAGTAAAATTTCAGTCCAATATAAAGTTTAATCGGCACTGCACTAATGTAGTTAACAAGGCCTATCGATCTTTGGGTTTTATAACAAGGAACAGTAAGAATTTCAAGATAAGTACAATTATTAAACTCTAAAACACCCAAGTGAGGCCACATATGGAATATCCTTCAAATATCCGGTCTCCTGTAGCAATATCACATTCAGATATGATTGAAAAAACGCTTTTTGAGATTTTTGTATGTAACAAAAAATGGAGAGTATCCATGTGTCTCACATAGGTCTCATATAGGGTGATGTTAAAAACATTCGAGTTTCAGATGCTCTTTGATGAAAGGAATATTCAAGCTGTTATGTTTGTATATTATATTTTAACTAATACGAAATACAAGAACTGTGATTAATTATATGTTATTTAAGGTACCAGATATTAGGTTAATAATAACTAACAGAGATTTATTCTATATAAATAATGGTAATACCACATTCCCAATGAATAATATGCTAAGGATCTGTAATAATATTTTGAATGTGCTAGATGTGGACATTTTTAATATTGAGGCAAGTAAATTTAAGAAATTGCTTGAGCATCAATATATGTTAGAGTGCAAAATAAGTAGACGGTAGTTTTAACTTTTACTATTGTAAGTGTTTTTGCATGGTATTTTATGTTTTAGGTTTAGATTTAATTTTCTCATTCATGTATTGTGGCTTCTGTTAACATTTTTCTTCTTCCACTTTATGTTTTGTTATTTAACATGTAATTACTATTTTATAGTATTTGTAAAGATTGTATAAATAAATAAATATTTTTATGTTGAATTTCCTAATTTTTTGTACGGACAAAAATTAAAAATGTTAATACATTTTTTCCTTCATGTATTCATTTCGATCCCTGCTTATCAGTATATGAATAGATAGCAAATTATTTGTAAAAATTATTCACTTGAAGATGATTTGTAATAATATAAGAATCAACGCGTAAACATGGTTTTGAGTTATAGAAAATTACGGATACTGATTGAATAAATTTAATATCGGAAATCCTGTATACAAAATGATGATATTATTGAGAAATTAATTCTATAGTACAGATTTGGAATATTGTGGATTAAGCTAAACATAATGATTGTATTTATAAACATCAATAGATGGATTTTGGCCTTGACTCAATTTTTTTTCTATTCATGATAGTAGGGATACATTTAAGTTTAAGTACAAATATAATTTATTTGCTTTGACGATCGTAGTCCTTAAATTGATTTGGCTCTTCACTTTCTGATTAGGCGAGTTGCAGGATATAATATGACTGAAGCAAATATTTTCTATTTCAAGGCTGTTAAAAGCTTTGTTATTTTCATTTTTGTTGGGACAGTATTTTCTTCAAGCAATGCAATTTCCGATGTTTTCACCCGGACTAATAATGATATATCTATCAACCTTTATCAAGTAAGTAGAACTGAATTAATGAATATTTCATTGAATGTTTGCTGTACTTGATTATTATGATAACCGAATTATACAAGTAAGGATATTATAAAAGGCAATTTACAGTGCGCATTCTCACAAAACAGCCTGTAAACAAACCATTGATTTTCATTTTTAAAATCTCGTATTCTTTAATATATCACAAGTTTTAAAGATTTATGTTTGTGAAAAAATATTTTGAAACAACAAGAAAAAATAAGAGAAAGCATTTAGTTTGACGAAAATTGATTATCAACTGATTTTATATGCCTAGTTCTCTTGAAACACTCAGTAAAATAACGAAATTACAATAGATTCTGATAATGATTGATTCAATTAGATGAACGAAATCTATTTGATTACTCTTTCTCTTGAAATTAATGGAATTTTTTTCAAAGAAATCCGGGACAATTTATGTTTCTTTTATTTAAACGAAC
This sequence comes from Cynegetis impunctata, assembly GCA_030704885.1. NCBI lineage: Eukaryota > Metazoa > Arthropoda > Insecta > Coleoptera > Coccinellidae > Cynegetis > Cynegetis impunctata. The sequence continues at coordinate 68,426 of JARQZK010002312.1, read as the reverse complement.
TCATATCTTGAATTTCAATTTTTTCCTCTAATAGTTTCAATAGAGAACAGGATAATTTTATATATATATATATATATATATAGATATATACAGTGCTTTCATGATGAAAGGAACAAATTCATTAAAAAATTAGGTTTCTATTTCATGTTAAAATCATCAGACAGATCGATTAGTATTTTTATTTGGGCAAATTTCGCAATAAAAATTTTGTATACAGGGTGTCTCATTCAAGAGCTATGGCTTTGTCATTAGTTTTTTTAAAGGTAATACCCTGTATATTATTTCACTTTACAATTCTACGATAAATTCTTATCACTTTTTGTGAACATACCATATGCCTCAACTTGATGGATTCCCAGATTATAACGGAGATAGTGGAGCACCTGGAGATTTAAAATGTGGATTAAAAGTACAAAAAAAAATTTAGGTAAACATTGTCATTAAATCTGAAGAATGAAATTTCACATGTACTATCTGAATTCATTCACTGGTGCTGTATAGTCCGCAGTTTTCACGTTTTTAACGCTCCAGGCACTACACTACTTCATTGTTTAAGAAAATGCAATTACTTGAGAGAGAACTTATTGAAGTACTTATGATGATTGGTTTTGGAGATAGGGTGCGTTCACAAGAAGAATTACGCCAATTACTAGATCGACAGTCAGCAAAATTGAATCAAAATTCAGGAGATACGGCCACGTTAGAGATTTACCTAAAGGAAGACCACCGAGAGTATCTGAAGAAACAGTGCTGAACGTTCTACTAGAAACCCAAGATAACCCTCATACATCCATTACTACAATTTCCAATAATTTCAATTTATCAGTAGGGTCCGTGCATAAAATACTTAAGGTAAATAAGTATCATCCCTATAAAATTAAGCTGGTACATGAATTATTAGAAGACGATTTTGACCGCAGAGTACAGTTTTGTGAGCAGATTCTTGAAATTCATAATCAACATCTAAATTTCATTACAAACATAATTTTTTCTGATGAAGCCACCTTTACTTTAAATGGCCACGTCAACAGACAAAACTGTAGGTATTGGGCGACCGAGAATCCTCATTGGATGCAAGAATGCCACACACAGCGGCCTCAAAAAATTAATACATGGGCAGCGATTGTTCGAAATCGTATAGTTGGTCCCTATTTTTTTGAAGGAACACTAAACGGAGAGGACTACTTGAACTTTCTCCAGTTCGAACTCATTCCGGCTTTAGCTGTTTTGTTTCCTAACCCACAAGATCCTGACATACCTAATAACGAGATATGGTTTCAACAAGATGGGGCACCTCCTCACTATTCAATCGCTGTTCGACAATTTCTTGATGCAACTTTTCCCAACAGATGGATAGGACGGAGAGGTCCGATTGAGTGGCCGCCAAGATCACCGGACATAACCCCATTGGATTTTTTCTTATGGGGTTATTTGAAGTTTATTTGAATAGACCAAATAATATTGATGATCTAAAAGAGAGAATCAGGCAGGAAATAAGACTTATCAGTCCAGAAGTAATTGAAAATGTGCAACGGGAAACATTGAATCGACTTCAAAAATGTCTCGAAGTAAACGGACAACAGATTGAACATATGTAAAAATTAAATTAGTAATTACATTTGTGTGTTTTCATATCGTACCTCTCATTACCCACTATCTCCGTTTCTGGCAATCCATCGAGTTGAGGCATATGGTATGTTCACAAAAAGTGATAAGAATTCATCGTAGAATTGTAAAGTGAAATAATATACAGGGTATTACCTTTAAAAAAACTAATGACAAAGCCATAGCTCTTGAATGAGACACCCTGTATACAAAATTTTTATTGCGAAAAATGCCCAAATAAAAATACTAATCGACCTGTCCGAGGATTTTAACATGAAATAGAAACCTAATTTTTTAATGAATTTTGTTCCTTTCATCATGAAAGCACTGCATATATATATATATATATATATATATATATATATATATATATATATATATATATATATATATATATATATATATATATATATATATATATGTATATTATATATATAATATATATATATATATATAATATATATATATATATATATATATATATATATATATATATATATATATATATATATATATATATATATATATATATATATATATATATATATATATATATATATATATATATTACAAGATTTTGAATATACTTGCTCAGTCAGGAAAGTGTTCTGATAAGAAGTTTTCTATTATTAGTGTAAAAGTTTTGTATTGAAATTTTAGGAATTGATGAATAGTCAAATTGGTAACTTTGTTTATGGAATATTCCCACTTGATGCAATGATAGCTTTGACTTATCTTGGATCAAAAGGTGACATAGCAACAGAAATTAAATCTTCTTTCGGATGGAATGTATCGGATGAACAAATAAAAATAGATTTCAAAGAAGCAATAATGGAACTAGAGCATATGCCGCAATGTAAGATACATTTACACAACAGAATTTATGCAGCAGATCGTTTAGAGATTAATCCGAAGTTTCATGAGTTGGCAACACATTTCGAAACAAAAGTTTTGAAAGTTGATTTTAGCTCAGCAAAAAAAACGTCAGAGAATATAAACTTATGGGCCGTAAATAGCACCCATAAAAAAATTGGAAAATGGGTTAGCGAAAAGCTTTTGACACCGGATACAGATTTAGTTTTTGTGAATAATATGTTTCTCCGCTCTAGATGGCTGAATATTTTCCATAAAAAAGACACAGAAAAAATGAACTTTTATATATCTAAAAATGAAACGGTTCAGGTGGACATGATGAAGACATCCGGATATTTTATGGTATCCAGACATCCTAATCTGAAAATAAAGATGGTGAAATTGCCATTCCAGAATGAAAAATTATATATGATAGTTATGATAACCGATGATGTAGATGCTGTTGACTCCATAGGAAAAAATGCTGATCAGTTATGGAATGAACGAAATTTCACGAGTCAGTACATCACAGTTTATTTGCCGAAATTCGAGGTCACATCTACTATTGATGTGATACCTACGTTAAGAAATGTAAGTATTCGTTTTATTTTCTTTCCTTGTCTATATATATATATATATATTTATATATATATACATATATATATATATATATATATTGTATATATATATATATATAATATATATATATATAAATATATATATATATATATATATATATATATATATATATATATATATATACATATATATATATATATATATATTATATATATATATATATATTAAATATATATTTATATATATATATATATATTTATATACATATATATATATATATATATAAATATATATTTATATATATATATATATATATATAATATATATATATATATATATATATATATAATATATATATATATATTATATATATACATATATATATATATA
>JARQZK010002312.1:47500-60000 GCA_030704885.1 Cynegetis impunctata | reverse complement strand
CCGTTCCGAACCGACAAAGTTTGCAAATTGCAGCGAACCACGCCCAGCAAGTTACCTTGGATGCGAATCATTTCCGGTCATCCCGCGAAAACTTTCGTCTCGCAAAGAGTCAAACGCCCCTCGAAACTTGGCAAACGTCAATATCGGCCAAAGCTTAGTAAAAGTCATAACTCCAAAAATTCCGATTGCTCCAAACATCGAGCAAACAAACCAGACGAGACTCCATACAGAGAAACGGAAGAGACATCCGACGTCATTGCAGATATTTTAAAACTCATATCAGGAATCAAAAACGAAAAAATATCGACGCTTATTCAAAAAGTCTTTAAATCCTTAAGTGGTGCAAAAACAGTACATAAGATTCTGCCAACACTTATCAGCTGTCTGCCATACCTAGTGGCAATTTTTAATTGAACAAAAATTCACGATACAATAAAAATCAAGAAAATCAAACGAAGAGATCATGAGATTAAGTATGCAAATGCGGGACTCAAACACAACATTATGACAAAGACGTTTTAATTTTGATCTGAAGGTTAAATTTTAGGTACGATTTTTGTATATGATTCAGGAGAAGATTAATATTTTCTTACATTAAGCAACATATATCGTATGTTTATTGGTAGTTAAACTGAATGACACATATAGCTATTATTGGCAAATATTACAATTTGTATCTGTAAATGAGGTTCCTGAGCTTGGAACTTCATGAAACTTTCCTAGACAGATATATATATATATATATATATATATATATATATATATATATATATATATATATATATATATATATATATATATATATATATATATATATATTATAGGAATATCGGAAAAATGTTTCGAGTAAACCAATCTGTTATTTATTTTTAATTGATTATCAATATTCCATTAGATTAACCTCAATGATTAAATTATTCCAGAAAATCAAGAAAAACTTCTAATGATTTCCATATTTTCTTAGTTGCAAATCTTGAATTTTCTTTTTTTTTTCCAGAGGACAATAAACACAAAAACCATCGTGAGCCTAATGAAAAGGAAGATATTTTCAAAGTGGATCGCCCATTTGTGTTTGGTATATTGAACTATAACGATGTAAGCCTTATTTTTGGTAGAATAAACAAAATTTAATTCAATGTTAGAATTATATTGTATTCATATTAAATCTTTGTTGGTATTATATACTTAGGTTTGTTTGATAGTAATTATCTAATTGAATTAAAGTATTATTGATAAAATTTACTTACTTATTATCAACTTCTTATTTGGAAGAGTACGCCCAAAAACAAAACGAGAATAAAAATTTCGAAAACTGGCATTTTAGAACAGAAGAACGCAAAATATATGAAATTAATTATAAAAAATCATCGGAGCTAGTCAGACGGGTATTTAAGCCTGCTTCAAACTCAGGGGTCACCTGGTGTACCGTGAGTTTTTCTGAACAGTTTCCTTATGCTATAGATAAGTCACCGCTTGCAAACTCACACAGGTAAATATTTGGCAAGTATGCATCCTCTAAACCCCACCTCAGTATCTCCTCTCCTCCGTAAATTTTTGGACTTCATATTTGTTTAATACTCTTGTACATTCTTGTACATTCTCTGATCTGGCGGGAGGAGTTTCTGTCCATAACTCAAGCAGTGAACCTCCCTCGCACATTCTTGAAACAGGAGTTAAACATGTACCCTTTCGTTTTCATAGAAAAAAAAACTCATTACTCCTTACTCCTTACTTGTTACGTTTCAAAATATAATTCGAAGTACAAGCAATAATCTTAAACGATACCGTATTGATTCAAAATTGAAAAAATGTCACTAATTTTACGCAGTTAAAGCAAAAAAATAGTTAAATCATGGGTAGCAAATTTATTTTCAGTTGGAAATAGTATGCCAGTAGATAAGAGAAACAAACTGATAATATTTTATACGTTCGACTTTCAAGTAGGGATAATTAAATGCTTTGTTGTTATCAAACAGAGATTTATTGTTCTTGTTGGAAATGAATAACGATAAAGCACTAATTACCTGGTTTTTGAACAATTAATATAATTAACATGAAACATGAGTGTATATGTGCCATAGTGTGCCAATATTCTTTCAGAAAATCTAAGTAATGTACGAATTTCAAGTAGGATACTGGATGAGTCCCAACACTGCGATCTACGAATTTCTTCCTAAGATAATGTTAAATATTAGAATCATTCATAGGTTGGATGTCTTTTTCAGGTACAACAAAAAATATAATATAAGTAAATATAATATTGTTAATAGTTTCAAGAAGTATAGGTGTGATGGGTCTATTATTGAGTTGATTGTAGGAAGCAATAGTTCCTAGTGGGGTTTAAGTTGCTAAAATGAAAACCCATGCATAGCTTAATTTTCATCATGTGAAACTCTGAATATAACACGATATAATAATAATAATAATAATTATTTATTTTCCTTTCTGACAAATTTGCATTTTTATAGAAATTGTCAAATAAAAAACTATCAACTGATATATTGTTTAACTTAAGCCCTAAACACCTTTAGACTAGGAGACTCAAAGACAGATTTTGGTAGTTTTTTGAAAAATTGTGGACACAAAGAATCAGGTGACTTACATCCTACGTTATACTCGTTGTAAGAAACATAGAAATTATTTTGCTGACGTGTATCAACTTCGTGTTTATTTTTTACCAAATCAAAAATACTCTTATCAGTATAAACATATAAGAGTGAGCATTCGCCAAGAAAACACTAAGCCCGCCTTTGGATGTCAATTGCTTACATCTCTCTCTAGATTGTCACTGTGTGATTTACATATTTTATGTAATCATGAATATTTATTCACTTTGTACGGCTCCTGATTAATGAAATCGTGGATGCTAAACCTGAAAGTTTTATTGTAAATGTATTATGTAAAGTGTTTAAGTGTTAGTGCCCCTTATAATTTTCACCTATACATATTTCAAAAACAAATGAGCTTGAAAGAGTCAATAATCCGAATTTTTCAAAAAGCCTTCTACAGGAATATACTGGAAACACGAAATGTACATCTATTTAGTCTTCTGTGATAAATAAACCTCATACGCAAGAGATGACCAACCTCAGAAAATGACAACATATCGTAATCCCGATTTTGTGTTACCATAATAAAGCGATACTAATTGTTTTTCGTCTCAAGTTTTTAAACATATATTCAATTTCCCAGAAACATATTCGCAATGTTTTTTAAAATTGTAACATTCGTCTCAAGTGCGGTCCTGCTAGTTCAACGAAAAGTGGAAGTTAATTCGTGTGGTGAAATAATTGAAAATTCATTGGTAGAGGCAAAGAATTAAATGCTGAGAGTGAGTGCATTTAGTTGTTAAAAAGGTCAGGAGTGAAGGCTGTGAGTACACTTTTGAAAATTGCAATAATATCTTGTTTACGGGTAAAATAATACTCCAAAGATCAACCTATATAATCAGCGTGTAAGGTGACAGTATCAAATAAAAGCCAGTGTCAGCAGATTCCGGCGATCTAGAATAGAACAAGCACAGAGTCGGATTAAGAATAAATAGGAAAGTGTCGGTGCGGCAGGTGAGGTACTCGCGTGCGAGTTGGTTGTGGGTGGATTGAGTAGCTTACTAGCCGGGCGCTCGCGAGTCCGTATTCTGTCGTACTACACTAATTGTATGTCAAAATGGCGAACATGAGTGAAATAAAAAGAATGTTCGAATGTATACAAACTAAAATGACATCTATCGAAAACAAGCTGGAAAACACTACGAAAGAAATGATAAAATTGCAAAAGGAGAACCAGTGTTTGCGACAGCAGATGAAAAAACAGGACGATAGAATCGAATTAATGGAACGTGAAATGAAAAGAAAAATCTGATAATACAAGGAGTCGAAGATAGGGAGGAAGACAAAGCTGATGATGTCAAAACAAGAATTGAAATGATACTAAAGAAAGCGAATATCAAACTGAATTTAGAGAGCGAGACTAGTGAGGTGCGAAAGATAGGAATGTTTAAGGCCAATAAAAAAAGACCAATACTCATAACATTTTTAAAGTTTGAAAAAAAGATGGAAGTTATCAAAATGGCAAAGAATCTAAAGGGCACAAATGTATGGATAAATGACGATTTTTCAAAGAAAGTCCAGGAGGATAGAAAACGGCTTATACATCAATTGAAGATAGCAAGGGCAGATGGAAGAAAGGCTTTTCTCAAATACGACAAATTAATTGTAGATGGAGAGGTTTATGACAGTCACAGCTTTGAAGAAGGGGATGAAAGCGAGGAAGAAGCAGAAAATAAAGGCAAAAGAACAGTAGCTGACAGATCACCAGAAACAGGAAGTGAATGGGAACAAGCAAGGAAATTAGCTAGAACGAGGCAAAAAAACTACTAAAGGAGGAAATAGATGAAAGTGGAAAAGAATACAAGATTGGAAAAGAACAGGAAAATAGGCATAGACATTTAAAGAAAAATAGGTTTAGGATTAACAATAATAAAAATTATACATTAGATAGTAATATAAGTGATAGTAAGGTTGTAAGGGAAAGGGGCAGGAAATGCATTTATAATGTTAGTAATGAGAGTAGGGTTGTTAGGGATAAAAGGGATGGTGCTGATGGTAGTGGTAGTAAGGGGAACTATGAAAACACAAATATAATGAAAATAAACAATAAAAAAAATTGTGAAAATAAAAACAAAAACAATAAGTATAGTGGAAAAGATAAAGATAACAGTAGACTTAGAAAAACAAAAGAGAAAAAAAGGAATGAAATAAAAGTATGTACTTGGAACGTCAGAACCATGTTGCTACCTGGCAAAATAATGGAGATTGGGGACGAACTAAGAAAGTACAAAATAGGCATAGCTGCATTGCAGGAGATAAGATGGAAAGGTCAAGGGATAGTAGAAAAAGATGACTTCAGTTTTTATTATTCAGGGGATAAAAATCAAGGACAATATGGGGTAGGTTTTATAATAAGGGGTAATTTACGAAATGATATATTGGAGTTCAGACCAATAAGTGAAAGAATGGCCTGTCTGAGGATACAAGCAAAACCTATGAATATATCGATAATAAATGTATATGCACCAACCGAAAATGCAGACAAGGATGAGAAGGATAATATATATGAAAAAATCGAAGAAGAAATAGAAAGACTGCCGAAAGAGGACACAATTTTGTTGATTGGCGATTTTAATGCCCAAATAGGGAGAGAGGAATACTTGGGAAGAGTGGCAGGTAAACACACAGTTCATGAGAAAACAAACAACAATGGGCAACGCCTATGCAATTTGGCGGAAAGGTTAGATATGATAATAAGTAGCACCAAATTCGCCCATCCAAGAAAGCACAAAATAACATGGGAATCGCCAGATCACAGATATGGCACACAAATAGATCACGTGCTTATTAATAGAAGAAAGCAGTCGTCGGTGAAAGATGTACGAACATACAGAGGTGCAAATGCCGACTCGGATCACTACATGGTAACGGCCACACTCAAGCAAAAAATAAAAAAAGTATATTAAATCCATAAAAACAACCCGAACAAAATGGGACATTGAAAAGCTCAAAAATGAAAAAATAAGAAACGAATATGAGAAGCAGGTGGAAAAAATGTTATCGAAATGTGAAGAAACAGATAATGTTGAGTTGGAATGGTCTAACATTAAAAAATGTATACTGAGCTCAGCGGCAAGTCAGCTAGGGAAAGAAAATAACGGAACAAAAAAAGAATGGTACAATGAAAAATGTCGCGAAATGGTAAAAGCAAAGGGAGATTCTAGGAGGAAATGGATCAGCACGAATATCTCAGAAGACAGAGTAAGATATGAGGAAATGAGAAAAAACTGTAACAAAGCTATAAGAAAAGCTAAAAGAGAATGGACGGACAAAAAAATAAGACACATAGAAAACGAAAATAATAGAAGAAACACAAAGGTCTTCTATAAAAAAATAAATGAACAAAATAAAACATATAAAGGCAAAGTTAGAGGAATAAGAAACAAAAACGATGAAGTGATACAAGAAGAAACGCAATATAAAATTATCTGGAAAGAATATTTCGAAGAACTGTTAACAGAAGCAGCTACAGATAAAGCAATAGAGGAAGAAAATGAAGAAGAAAGGGAGGAAAACGCAACAGAAGAACCAACAAAAAGTGAAGTAATAGAAATCATCAAAAAAAGTAAGAACGGGAAAGCAGCAGGAAAAGACGAGATAAATACTGAATTAATAAAGTACGGTGGAGAAGAGCTTCACGAAAGACTTTACCAGTTAATTAGGAAAATATGGAGAGAAGAGAAAATGGTTGAGGAATGGGAAGTTGGACAAATTGTAACAGTTCATAAAAAAGGGGACCAACAGGAGTGCAAGAACTATAGAGGTATAACTCTTTTAAATGTGGCATATAAAATATTGTCAGCAATAATACAGAAGCGTTTAGCTAGAAGATCTGAAGGCATAATAGGCCAATACCAATGCGGTTTCATACAAGGGAAGTCCACAACCGATGCCCTTCATATAATTAAGCAAATAATGGAAAAAGCCTTTGAATATAAAATTGAAATAGAAATGCTATTTATAGACTTCCAACAAGCATTCGATTCAGTCAAAAGGAGTAAATTGATGGAAGGACTGAAAAAGCAGGGGATAGAAGCTTAGTTAAGAAGATTAATTGCAATGACTATGAACCAGTCAAAAGCGAGTATACTTACAAGTAAAGGAGAAACAGAAGACTTTATAGTTAATAGAGGGGTAAGACAAGGTGATGGCCTCTCAACAACATTGTTCAACTTAGCCCTAGAGTATGTTATGAGAAACGTAAACAAGGGGAATTTAAGAACGAGCGGAGGCCAAATGGTCGCATATGCAGACGACATAGTCATAGTAACGAAGCGACGAGAAATAATGAAACAAATACTATTAGAAATAACAACAGAAGGTGAGAAGATGGGATTAAAAATAAACAGCAGCAAAACGAAGATAATGAGATTTGGAAAGCAGTGTGAAAACAAAATTATAAAAATGGGTGAATACAAATTTGAGGAAGTCGAAAAGTTCAAATATCTAGGGGTTACGATCAGCAGTAACGGAGAACGGAGATCAGAAATAGAAGAAAAAAGAATGGCAGTAAATAGGGCGTTCCATGCCAATAAGAAACTATTAAAGAGTAAATTATTGACAAGGGCCACTAAACTCAAAATTTATAACACTCATTGTGTTATAAAGACCGGTTATGATGTATGGAGCAGAAACGATGACGATGACTAAAAGAGAAGAGGAGGAATTGAGAATAGTGGAACGAAGAATAATGAGAACAATCCTAGGACTAATAAAAGTTGATAACAATGAATACAGGCAATGGATGAACTATGAAATACTGAGGAAAATGAACGGCGAAGATATAGTGAAACGAATAAAGAAGCGAAGGATAGAATGGCTCGGCCACGTATGGAGAAGAGGAGAGGATGCAATGGTCTGCTCAGTGCTGCAGTGGGAACCAGGAGGTAGGAGAAGGCGAGGAAGACCCACATCTAAGTGGCTGAAGGAAGTGGAGGAGGATTTAAGAACGATAGGTGTCGCTGGATGGAAGGAAGAAGCTAAGGACAGGGCTCTATGGAGGAAAATAAGCGAGAAATTATAGGAATGATGGGGATTGATCCACCCCAGAAAGCGGATTTAGAAAGCATTTATGCGGCTCAACCCCACATGGGGTGTTTAGCCATTTATTATTATTATTATTATTAACATTCGTCTCAATTGACTCCTAACAATTTCACATTATAACTTTGTTCAAGCAGATTTTCTCCTGCACAAACATTCACTCTAGAGCATTTCCTCTGGAAATTATGAAAAATATAAAAGCTGTTTCATTGCTGTTAAGAAATAAGGAATTACCTCCAAACTGTCTATTCGCTGCATCTACTACTTCATTACATGTGCATTCCAAAGTACTATCCAGTTTTTCAGATACTAAAAAAGAGCTATCATCAGCAAAAATAGTCATTGCATCTGCGAAAATACAGCCAATATCATTTATATAGAGAAAAAACAGCATTGGTCGCAATAGAGAGCCCTGCAGGAAACCTATCTTTATACATTTACACATCTAGAACCGTTCTGTTTTTCCATTTTTTCACTGCTAAAAAAGAAAGTTAACATACTGTTTCTTGTTTTCAAGGAATGTCTCTATCCATTTTAAAACAGAATCCTATATTCCATTTTCTAATAATTTAGCTGATAAGACGCAGTCAAATGCCCTGCTGGATCACAAAAAATCCCAATAGGGCACTCGCCCGCCTCGATCTATCGTATTACTTTATGAAAATGAACTTATATCTGTAACGGTTGACCACTCTTTCATGAAACCATGATGGTTCAAAAATATGAAGTTTTTTTCGTGTAAGAAGCTATTTTAACCATTCCAAAAATGCATATTTAAAAATCTGAGACAAATTCATTGGGACAGTATCTGGCCTATAATTGGATATACTCATGTAATCTTTTTTTGTATAATGCTATCACTTTACCGTTTTTGACACAGATGGCAATGTTCAGAACAAAATGAGAGATTGACCAAAAATGTTAAGGGTTTAATAATATACCAGAAAACCTATCTAACCAAGAAACTTGGAATATCGTCAGCGTCTGATGAGTGTTCTTATTTTTAAGTTTGCTATTTAACAAATCATATAGCTCACCTTCGGCAAATGGGCATCGAGAAAATTGCGAGGAAAATCTCGTAAACATTCTGTGGTATCTTATTCTGTATATCATTTAGAATATTCTCAGAATAATCGTTGAACATATTTGAAACTAAGAAAGAATCTAAGCAATCTGAATGCAATCATCTAATTTACTCTTTTTTTGTTAGGTAGTTCAGCAATTATAGTCCACGACGTTTTATTTTTATCAAAACTACTTTCTATATTATTCTAACAAAACTCCTGTTTTATTTTTTCAATAAATTTATTATGATCTTTTTTTGCATTCAATACTATAATTCTGCTTCAGCTCAGGAAATATATACCTTAAAAAATCAATGTTGTTCAGCTGTGAACTATAAATCTTGACATCTTGGTTCGCCCAATTCTTTCTATTATTACTAATGAAATGCTTCCTTAGGGGAAAATATGTATTAAAATAATAAATAGAATCATAAAATATTTCAAAACCTGTATTGAGGTCATATCTTGCATACAAGTGACACCAATTTTCTGAGGAAAGATCCTTTCATCTCGTAAAACACTGTTCGATGATCGCGAACATTATTATCCACGACACAAACAACTCCGTTTTTATCAAAATTATCAAAAATGTTATTCAAAGTAGAGATACTGACGTCGTCGGTCATTTCACTCTAGAAGCCAAATTAAAATTTGCCAATATTTCATAAAAACTTCCAAAATCTATGCTTTTATTTCAAGAATCAAAATTAAAGTCTCCACACACTTAAATATTTCTACCCGGTTTATATACAGAATCCAATATATCCAAAATTCTGTCAAAAAATGCTACCCAAAGGTCAACGATAACAAGTAAGAATTAAAATTTCATCACATCTCTTACAGATTTTTGTGGGGTTATACCTTATTCCACAAACTTCTATATATTTTCCAATACAAATCTTATCAAGATTAATACTTGAAAATAGCAGTCCACTTTTTACATAAATACCAATTCCACCTCGCTTACTGTCAAATCTTTAATAAAAATTTGCTAAATATTAGCAGTCAATTACATAACTATCTACAGATTAATTCGTACACCACGTTTTCACGAAACATAAAATACATTTTTTTTATTTCAAAGGTTTTTGAAATCAGAGGTGTATTTACAAATTATTTTTTTTTAGAATTTACGCCCTGAATAATTAAAAACATAAGTTTAGGATCAAAAACCAAGTCTATGGAATTTCCCTTATCCTAACTTGAAAAAAAAAACGTCTGATACAAGCATTCTCTGGTCATACAGCAGGATCCATGGCACTCTTGAAATTAGTCTGATAAATACCGACTTTAAAAGAAGAATACATGTCTGGATTTTTGAAAAATAACTTTTGGCAAGTTATCTCTAGCAAATTTGGCTTCAATTACTCTTTCTTTGTTTGTTACTCTAGTTGGTAAATATGTAGTTCCACCAACTTTGGAACTCCTTCAATTGAATGGGAATTACCATTTTTCTGTCCCATCCGAACTATTACGCTAGGATTATATTTAGGTTAATTTTTTTTTGCAGACTGTATTAATTTAGTTCGGACTGAAAATTTATCGGTTAGATTAATTCTCATTTTTTTGTCTGGTATTATTTAAATTTATATATTTATTACATAATCGTTTTGTTTCAGTATGTAAAACAGCTTTGCACTAAGCCGAATATGAGTTGTCCCATTGCGGAATTTGTCAATGCTAAATTTTTTACATCAGCAACATCGCATTTATTTGGTACGTCATGATTTAGGATAAGGTCTTTATTGAGTAACTTAAAAATGAGTTCCTTGTCTAACATGGTCTTTTCCAATTAGGATTAGTTTTTTGAGGTATTGGCACATTTTATTTCATACCTCAAGATTACCAGTAATTCTAACCTTTCACTCTGGAATTCGACATTACTCGTTTAATCAAAAAATTCTGCAGTTTTCCACTCATCTATATATTCACGAAACAATTTACTTACTTTTGTATACTCATTTCGACGATATGACAGAATTGGCAATAATTTTGTTCATAACAGCAATTTTTTCTGCAAATTCTCAAATATTTATTCAGAATAATAATGTAATTTCTATCAAATTTTATCAAGTGAGTAATATTAGAATTATGGCAATTGATTTTGCAATTAATTTATAAAATCTGAATATTTAATTTTCATATCTTTTTGAAGAACTTTATATATATATATATATATTTTTTTTTGTTTCTTTCTACTTGATATATTGAGAAGTTTTCATGATGTGTTTATATATATATATATATATATATATATATATATATATATATATATATATATATATATATATATATATATATATATATATATATATATATATATATATATATATATATATATATATATATATATATATATATATATATATATATATATATATATATATATATATATATATATATATATATATATATATATATATATATATGGGTTATTCACGTTATTCGACACGAAGAGTTATGAGTAAGTATTTGATTTCATGAAAGTTTTTTCTTTAGGATGGATAGCACGACTAAATTTTAAAAATATTTTCATGTTGTACAGGGTGTTCCAAAAACACGAAAAGTATCAAAGTTGTTGTTTTTTAAATAGAATACCCTGAATATTATTTCATTTTTGGATTTTACGATGAAAAAAATGCCAGTTTCATTGAGGTTTAATTCACCTAAACCTTATGGTTTTTGAAATATCCCGTATTTTGTGAAAATGTAGTATCAATTTTAATGCTAAAACTCTCAACTGGTGTTTTCTTTTTTTTAACCAAATTAATGATGAGGCCTACTAACTGGAACAAACTTCATGTCGCACTTGTGAGATATTGATTAACTTAGACTTGGTGTGTAAAAATAAAGGTAAAATAATTGCAACATTTAAACGGCACTAACTTGATTAACTCACCCCGTATTTTATGTCACTAACAGATGTGAAATTTAATTGTCTATCTAATACCTGAATACATTCCAATCGATATCTGTTCACGTTTTCAAATAAAATGCATATTTTCATCTTTCAAGCTGATTTTCTGAAATTCATCATTTATCAAGTCGCCTAAGGCGTTTTGAGAAATCAGAATTGATTGAAATGAACATCAAGAACATAATATATGCTTTTATTTTTCAATATCTCAAATGTTATGTATTGTTTCGAATTATGAATACGATGTACTTTCTAACGTTCGAGGAATGTAAGTTTAATTCGCTTTCCAGAGTCATCATCATCAACATCATCAAGCTTGGCTCGACAGTTCTCTGTGGATCTTGGCCTGCTCACAAAGTCTTCGCCACTCCTGTCTGTTTCTGGCGACTTCCCTCCATCTACGGACTTTTAGTCTAGACTACCATAGTCCTTATTTCGTTTGCGAGTTTGTCTTAGGTCAGACGGTCCAGCTATTTCCTTCGTAGCTTTCATAAGAAGACAGTTTTTAAAGGGTTGAGTTGTTAGCGCATCGCCAAACCCCCCTTTCGTAGGGCCATTTCACCCACTATCGTCTGTCCCTGACCCAACCTTCCAACCGGGTTGGTTACCAGATCTCTAGTTGTCTTCCTCAGGTTAACAAGGGGCATTCGTGAAGTTGAGAGTTGTATTTGAGTAGAAGAGGCTAAGTGAAGCTATGGAAACAGCTTCATGTGTTCGCATTCTACCCCTTTGCCCTCCCAGAGTTCCGGAATCATAAGTCTTTCAAACTTGATTTGTTTTATCAAATTAATCTGTGACCATACGCGGATATTATAATCAAACATTTATATTTATATAGTGTAACACAGGTAGGAAGTCACCTGACTT
>JARQZK010002312.1:42500-45000 GCA_030704885.1 Cynegetis impunctata | reverse complement strand
TACTAGCTATTATAATTAAAATATTGGTAAAACTTTCTATATCCTAAATACACAGTAAAGATATAGGTACACTTGCCGAATCTTACACAAAAGAAGTACAACACACATACGCAACTTCAAAATTATTTCATGTCACAAAAATCATTGTGGAGATAGTCCTCAAATGAGTCAAAAGCATTATAAATTAAATAATCTTTCATTCTGGAAATAAACTGCTTAAACTCTAGCACCGTTATGTGGTGTGGCAGGACATTGAAGAATCTAATGCAAAAGTAATCAGTGCCCCTCCGTGTTCTCGACAATCTATGAAACTCAGGGAGTATGTCCCTGCGATTGCGAGTTAAATGCTTATGAATATTTTCATGTGAGGAGAAATGGGAGAGGTTTTTTTCTAATATAGGCAAGACAGTGTAAAACATACACAGATGGAAAAGTAAGCACATGAAAGAGAGGCAAAGTACCGACGGCAAACAATCCCGATACCCAATCCCAGCCAGGATCCGCACACATCTCCTCTGCAGACCGAAAAATTTGCCCTGCATGAGCACTATGGCCCAACTTTAAAAACTGCATAGGACATTTGAGATGAGAAGAGTAAGCATGATAGGCCAACATAAGAGTAGGGAGAGACACATTATGAGAAAGTGCCCTAATAAGGTAAATAATTTTTGATAATTCTTCCACTCAGTTGGATAACATGCTCCTCCCAAGTAAGTCCAGGATCAAGAATTAACTCCAAGAAACTTTGCATGAGGATCACAGGGCAGGTCAGGCCTATTTCGTCGGAGAGTGAAGTTCAAGGTTCTGATTCTTGGATCTGTTAAGGCTGAGCTGATTGGCAGCAAACCAATCAAACAGATTGGACTGGATCTCACTGACAACATCAGCCAAGGAATCAGTGGGATGATATGTAATGGTTTTGGTCGTATCAGCAAAAAGGATGAGATTTCCTCTGCCTTGATAACTTGACAGATCGTTTATATAGATAAGCAACAGAAGGAGACCCAGTACTGAGCCCTGGGGAACCCCACTGTCAATGTGCAAGGTTTGAGATTTTTCTGTTGTTAAAGTAGACAAATTGATTACGACCAGTAAGGTATGATTCGATGAGAGATATACTCACAGTTGAGAAATTATAGTGGGCCAGCTTTTCAATCAAAATTGAGTGCGAGACACAATCAAAAGCCTTTGTGAGGTCAAAGAAAGATGCATATGTGTCCAGACCTCGTTCCAGTCCATCCACAACCAGGTCCACCAGACCATTAATGGCCAAAGTTGTTGATTATCTTTTACGAAAACCATATTGCCTAGTAATAAACAAGTTGTTATGTTCAAAATAAAAAATCATTTGGTCTTTTAGAATTGACTCAAAAATCTTTGAAAAAAATAGGTAAAAGGCGATATCGGGCGGTAATTGGTAACATCATCCGGTGAGCCCTTATTTTTTGTAAATGGGTATTACCTTTGCACCTTTGAGAACCGAGGGAAAAACTCCAGCCAAGATGCAATGGTTAATCAACTTTGTAAGTGGATAGACAATTAAATTTTTTAAGTGACTTTACAATTTTTGTGGAAATATCAAAGCAGTCTCTACTTTTTGTGTTTTTTAGGCTAGATATTTTATCTCTAACCTCATTAAAAGTGGCCTGTCGAAAAATTAAAGCTATTCATTGGAGTTAGGTTTGAAGTAAGGTAGATGTCAAAAGAGTTTTGGCTTTTGGTAGGTCCTTCACAATTTTCTTCAGCAACATTAACAAAAAAAGTTGTTAAACGTGTGTGCATTCAGCGAATCTGTATGTAGTATGTTGGATGGAGAACTTTTACTTTTAAGAATATTCCACATTGCAACATTTGCCTATTGGAATTTTTTATGTAAGCATCATATGCTCTTTTCTTAGAACTGCAGATATTAGCCCTATAGAGTTTCCTGTACCCACAGCGACTAGTTGCCTTGGTACCAAACTCAGGATATTGCCTACTCATAGCATCCAGAGCATGAAGCCTCTCCCTAGATTCTCTCAATTTCATCATTGTACCACTCAACCCTCACGGCCTAGTCTATCACCACTAGGAATTCTTGATTTCTGAGGAAAACTTCAGCTCTATTGACTCATTTATAACTTTAACAAATAGTTGGAACTTGTTTTGTCAATGGTGATGTCAGGATCAATGACAAACTGCCACTCCAATCTTTTCAACATTATTATAAAGGTGAAATAGACCTACATCTGTAATTGGTCTGTAGTTTAATTCTAGATTTAGATTTTTTATCTGTAATAAGTTTTTTAAAATGAAAAGACTATACCTCTATGATCAGACAGATGATGCAAATCAATAGGCCTAGAGCAACTTGTCGAGGTGATTATGTTAGTGAACACATTGTCGAGACAGGCATTGCCTCTTGTTGGGAAATTAACGGCGTTGGATGAAGACCATACGACATCATAGATTCTCACCAACTCGACTACCCTAGTATCAGTAGTGGTAAAATGGATGTTAA
>JARQZK010002312.1:5000-37500 GCA_030704885.1 Cynegetis impunctata | reverse complement strand
AATACTCATTTACCATATATTGCAAAACTATCCTATGAAATTAAACATAGAATATTAAATTAGCTCATACAACAGAAAATTGAATGGACCAAATTCATACCAAATTGAAAGCTGTGACACTAAAAGATGGAAAAGTACGTTACAAGCATAACGTTCTTTGTTGTAATTATCAAAAACAAAATATAAATCAATTTTCACATAGTTTGGAAAGAAAGTTGAAACAACATGAATACTTGAAAAAACAAATAGTTTCAATAATAAATTTACCTATGACAATACAAAACCAATTGAATTATTATTAGAAAATTCAAAACCTACAAAAACAGAAAAAGTTGAATTCCAAAGGATCAATAGCAGAAATGAATGGGGAGGATGAATAACTCAATATAATTTAACCGGATAGTCCATATTTTATACAAGATATTAAATTTTTTCTCTCCGTTTAATCGAACTATCATTTATTTTGTGCTATATTGAACATTTTTTCCTGTAGATGGGCATTACCAAGCTCTTTTCAACTGCGAATATCGGAATAACCAAGGAACCAGCTAAAGTATCTATTATAACCCAGAAAATATACGTTGAGGTTGACGAAAGAGGAATTGTTGCTGATGACAAGTATATAACCGGTAAGTGTAGTTGATATTTCTACTATTCCAGTAATATAAAGATAATAACTAGAGATATCCCAAACTGGAAATAAGCATGTATGACTACGCTTATTTCTCGTTTGAGAGATCTCTAGTTCAAATATTTATACCATGTTTTTCGAAGGTCACTAATAGCACACAATAATACAAGGGCAAATCCTCATAAAATTTTCAATATCTGATCAATGAACAAACATATCAAATCGTATTTAAATATATATATATATATATATATATATATATATATATATATATATATATATATATATATATATATATATATATATATATATATATATATATATATATATAAATATATATATATATATATATATATATATATATATATATACATATATATATATATATATATATATATATATATATATATACATACATATATATATATATATATATATATATATATATATATATATAACTTTTTGATTTTATTAAAAAGTTGACGTTTCGCCACGACATTCGTGGCTTTATCAAAACTTTTGAAATATTGAAATTTCTTTGACATTTTATTTTAAAATGAAATTTAATACAGTGTTTGAATATATTGTATTCATATTGAATTAATATTTTTTTTTTCGAAAATCAATGAATGTCAAAGAAATTTCAATATTTCAAAAGTTTTGATAAAGCCACGAATGTCGTGGTGAAACGTCAACTTTTTAATAAAATCGGGTTTTTTTGAGATTCACCAAGCCTGTTATTGCTAATAATTATCAAAAAGTTAAAAATAGTTCACAGGCAACAACAATTCAAATGAATGATTATATATAAATATATATATATATATATATATATATATATATAAATATCAATATAAATATATATATATATATATATATATATATATATATAAGTACGAGCAAATTATCAGTAATAGCCCGGCTTATACTGGAAGCAGCCGTTCACTCGTGTTTCGGACTCTTTGGTCCTCATCAGAACGGCCGTAGCAAGCATTGATTGAAAACTTGGAGATGAGAATAGCACAACAAACGAAATCCCCTGCTACGGAAGACAATCACACATTTGTGGCTTAATTGTTTGAACTCTCCGGGCTTGGGAGATTTGGTCAAACTTTGCCACGGAGGCGATTAATGCCCATCCCGCGAGATCTCAGAACCGAGTAAATAAACAACATCAAAGAATTAGTCGCGGGAAAATATTAAACAAAGTAGAGCAGAATTATCGGTTATAGCCCGCTTATATGGAAGCAGCCGTTGACACGTGTTTTCGGACTCTGTTGGTCCTCATCAGAACGGCGGAGCCAAGCATTGGATTGAAAACTTGGAGATGAAAATAGCACAACAAACGAAATCCCCTGCTACGGAAGACAATCACACATTTGTGGCTTATTGTTTGAACTCTCCGGTTTGGGAGATTTGGTCAAACTTTGCCACGGAGCGATTAATGCCATCCGCGAGATCTCAGACCGAGTAAATAAACAACAACAAAGAAATTAGTATATTTATATATATATATATATATATATATATATATATATATATATATATATATATATATATATATATATATATATATATATATATATATATATATATATATAATATATATATATATATATATATATATATATATATATTTGAGAAAAAAATATATCTATTTAATAAATACCATTTTAAATATATCTTCTCCACATATATATATATATATATATATATATATATATATATATATATATATATATATATATATATATATTTATATACGAAAAAAAATATGAATTATACTGTTCCCATTTGTTTTTTGAGAAATCCAAAAAAAGACAAAAAAATTTGGTCGAAAAATATAAAATAAAAATCTGGATCTCAACTACAACTCCACCTACACAACTGTACCTGAAAACTATGTAGGTGACCCCATGAACCGTTTAGGAAGAGAAGAACTATAGACCCACGTTCACCGTAATTTATTATAACTATATATTTATTTGAAAAATATTTTGAGGAAATGCATCTTTCCTTTTTATAGAATTATCAATAATCCAGGAGATTATAGTGTATGATGAAATATCTAAAAAACTTCATTTGATTTTCATATTTTCTAGGTATTTAATCTTGAATTTCAATTTCTATTTACAGAGGACAATAAACATGAAAGACATGGTGAGCCGAATGAGAAGGAAGAGGTTTTCAAAGTGGACCATCCATTTATCTTTGGCGTATTGACCTATGACGATTTAAGCCTCATTTTTGGTGAAATTAATAAAATTTAATTCAGTGTTTGAATATATTGTATTCATATTGAATTTATACTTTTATTGTATACTTACGTTATTTTGATATTAATCCCATGATTCAACAAAAATGTACCTACCTATTTATTTTCATCTTCTTATGAGAAAGAAGACGACAAAACAATAATAAAAATTTCAAAAAGTGCCATTTTAAAAAGGTAGAACGCAAATTATTTCAAATGAATCATAGAAAATGTTATATTTGCTTCCCCTAAATTTGTTGTCGTCAACTTGTCATTTTCCAGATGAAAAATGTCGGCATACTTTGCGCAAATATTTTCTATGGATACCTGTTCTTTCTTACCTATATCCTTGAAAGGTATACGTTTGAATAGTTCTTTCACTCTCTCTACCGAGTTAGTCTTATTTTCAAATGTGCAACACTCAAATTCATTCACACTACGTAGTTCTGGGACAAAATTTCTAATACTCACCTCATTCTCCCTTGTATTCATCAGTCGTATGCGTATCTTGCCATTGCGAACAGTCACTACTGCCCCTGCTACAAATACCCCTTGAGTTAGTTCATTCGCTACAATCACACAATCGCCTTCTGCTTCAGTTGGTACTAAATGTATCACCTCACATCTAGCCGGGATATTGACTACATTATGCGTAGGAGTCTGTCTCGCCCTCAGGTCTATTATTACGGCTTTACCATTGCGTTTGAGAGCCAGACAGCCCCTTTCGTAGTCTATTGCAGCTTTATACTTCGAAAAGAAGTTCTCTCCCAAAATAGCATCCGTTGCGCACGAAAGATTATCTAATACAAAAAAATTTTCTTCAAAAACTTCGTTATTAACATACAATTTTAATTTTACATACCCCACTGAGACTAAATTTCCCCCGATTCCTTTTATTTCTATGTTGTGTTTAAAAATAGGAATACTAGGATGTACCTTTTCGAGTTTAATCACGCACAATGACGCTCCCGTGTCTACTAAACATTTTAAATCTACCCCATTTACCGTAAACGATACATCATTCATACCAATACCCGTAAAAATCCCATGCATACTATTCCTCTCGAAAAACTGATTAAGTTGATTCACCTCTAATTCACTTGTCCACTGACTCAACAACATTCACGCTACGGTCATTCTCTTGGCCGTTTATTGCTTGCACCCTTCTAGCCGCACCTCCATATTTATTGTAATTCTGACCTTGTCCTCTATAGAATTGTCTCCTATAGTTACCCCTCGAATTTCCATAGTTATAGTTTCTGAATTCCCTGTTAACATTTTGATTCCTACTGTTCCCATTAAATTTTTGTTTCCTGAAATTACCCCTGTTTCGTTGGAAACTACTATTGACGAATTGTCTGCCATTACCGCTCGTTCCTCAGACCTTTCGGTATCCTCGCCTTAGGCTATCGAAATGGAATCGCGAAGGGAATCAAAATGACGGGCTGCGATTACCGTACTTAACCTCAGGTCGCTAAGTCCATCAGCAAATCTCTTAATAGCTTGTTTCTCATTAATTGGTCTCAGGATGCTATAAGCGTTAGGATTTTCTTCCGCTGGCGAAATTGTCAGATGGACAAACAGATCTTCGACTACCTTCCCAAAGTCTACCACTGATTTACTACCTTGTCTAAAGCTATACAATTTTGCTCACAAGGCCGTATACGATTTTTCGGAATAAGATATTTTTTCATATCTAAAAGCAAAAGTTCCACTGTCACCATAACTCTGATCGAGTCTCATTTTAGCGGCTGTTGACAACCTGGATTTCAAAACTAGATTTATTAGATGATTGCGATTTGCTGTTGGGCTTAACATGGAATCGTACAACTCTATACCGTCGATTAATTTACTAACGCTTTCTACTGTACTATCCATTGTTGGCAGAAGACTGCAGGCTATTTTCAAATCGAACTCCATGACCGCAGTTTTGTATTTTGTTGTCTCTACTACAATATCAGAAGCACTTTTTCCACTATTCGTATCATCAAAAGAGCAAAGACTTACAATTTCTCGGAAAATACTGTTGATTCTTGCTTTCTTATCTATAACTAATTGAAGGTCAGATTGCTCTACTCTCTTAGTATCGAAAGATCTAAAATATTTATTGCACTCTTCATAAATTTTATTTGATTCGTTTAATTTAGTTTCAACAATGTCTCTACTTTCAATCCGTCGTTTTGGTCCAATTTTTATTAAATAAGTTCTTATTTCCTTCAATTTGTTACACAATAGATCGCAAGATTCCAAATCCATTCAATAAACCAATTACTCATGAAAACAATAGTAACTCGATAGTGAGTCAATGCCGGTCAGTGTCATCAGATTACCCATGTTATCAAAATAGCAATGTTATAATAATAATAATGTCAATGTCACACAATTCATATTCATTTCAATGGCACAGAACGAGTGATAAAAAAATTTTCCATAATCTTAACTAAGAATGGCTCCAACAAAAAAAATACTAGTAATAATTATCTACAGCAAAAAAAAAAATTTCCCATTTAAACTTAAATTATGGTTATTGCACGAACGAGGAAACTATTAACACACTACAATTGAAATTAATAAACTAGTGCTAAATAACCAAAAAAAAAATATATATATATATGAAAAGGGGGTCATCCTATTTCATACTTAAATTTAAGAAAGAAGAAAAAAAATTATTAATAGTGTCTGTTCACTAGGGTAGATCCTACCTCAAACCTGCAACAGCGATGCTTGTGATTTTTGTAGCTCTGCTCGCTGAATTTCCTGTCTTGCCAGCTTCCTCATGTAGGCCAGGAACTTCTTCACTATTATCACAATAATTGCCAGCAAAATTATTATCAGCATTACCCCTAGCATCCCTTCGGTCCTTGTGATGGCCTGGGTTGCCGTTGCCGAATTGCCTGCTCCATTCTGGGCAATTATGATTTCTTCCCTGTCTGGTTTACTTGAAGAACCTCCCATTTATGCCACACAATCACCACAATTTTCCACAATTTTTCTTAAACTGGCAGGATCGCCATGTAATGCCTGGTCCTGGGTGTTAAATGAAACACAGGTTCATACTGTACTTTCAGTATTTATTTGTATAGTATTATAGAATATAGGCTTAGCGCTAACCTTCCAGGCAGCGTGACGAGTCTATATCTCAGTCGAACCCACTTCCCAGATTTCCTCTGGTTCTTATATATATTCATATAGCATTATGTATACAACAACATGCTGATGTGCGACCTTGCCTATACGTGATGTTTACAGTAATAATATAAGGTGTACTAACATTCTCAGTTTACTATAGAGTAACCAATTGTGACACTGACCTACTTCCAGTTCAGTTAGCTGATTGGGGTTGAGCTATGAGAACTGACAAGAAACTTGGGCCACTCTTTTTCATTCGCCAAGGGTCACAAGTGTTGGTGTTACAATAATATGGTGGAATGTAAAATGATGCAACTAAAATACAATGCTAGACTAACATCTAAAGAGCTTTTTACAGTTTTTTACGTTGTGCTAAATTTAAATGTACATCGAATTCTAATAGTTTGATAGTCAATAGAATCCTATTTTATTTATCCTGGTTTTACGACTAGCTCGATAGATGACAATATCAGGGAATTCCCCTGTTAGTTTTGCAGTGCTACAAACTTGCGTGTAGTGCAGTGCAAGTAGTACAAACACATAACTTGTGCGGTCAGCGCTAAATTTTCAGAAATGTAGTACAACTTAAAATTATTGTTGTAGATTTTGATACCAACGTTTCTCGTGGTACGTATTATACAACCTATACCTACGATTTAACTTGACAAAATCGAGTTTTAGATTTTTATATGTGAGTGAAGCTTAACCTTAGCGCTTCGCGTTTAAGAAATGCAAGATATTTTACGCTTATCTAAACTTATTTTTATTTACTGTCTGACAGGCGTTGGAGCGCGGGCCCCTTCAATTCGCGGGGCCCGTAGCGTTTGCTACTCTTGCTACGTGGCTAATCCGGCACTGATGGGAACATATAATTTTAAAACTTGATAAGTTTTTTTACAGCTTCAAATCAATAATTATTTTTATAGAGGTATTATAAACATAGGCAAAAAAGCATTGTAGAGTATATTAGAAAAATTGCACATTTTCAGTGAAACTTTATTTGAATATAATCATGAAGAAGATATTGGAAAACTATTTGAAACTATTACGAAAGTACTATACTAAGTATATTAAATTGTGAAGAAGCTGAGATATTTGGTATGATATGAGTTTTTCTCAAATGGTTCCTGATGCCGTAGATAGGTTACTGATTTTAAACTTACAAATAATGCACTTGTAGATACAAGTACATTTTCGGATGTGGCTGAAGGAGTTCCTCCCCGTAACTTAAGCAGCCCACCTTACTCGCGCATGAGGTAAATGTGATAAATGTAAATGAGTTAAATGTGGTCTTTCCTTTCCATAGAAAAACAAATAACAACTTACTTTTAACGTTCCACAATATAATTCAAAAATATAAGCAATAATCTTAAGCGATTTGTATCGATTCTAAATTGGAACAGAGTTGTCACTACTTTTGTGTAGTTAAATCAAAAAAAAAAGTGAAATCATGGGTAACAAATTCAATGTGAGTTGAAAAATGCATGCCATCAATTAGTAGAAACATACACTAATGATATTTTATAAATTCGACTTTTAAGAAGGGATAATTATATAGACTTTGTTGTTTTTACAGAAGAACTGTATTCTTTCGAAAATGTTTATTGAAGCAAAATATTTAAATTGGTAATATGCTTTTATAAAATCTATGTGTTATACGAACTTGAAGTACAAAAATGCCAGTCCTAACACCGCGATCTCCCAATTTCTTCCTACCATGATGAGGATTATTAAAATCAATTAAAGGTTGAATGTATCTTCCAAGTATCACAAGAAATATAATAAGAGACGGATATGTAGAAATGGTTCGGTATTTTAAAAATTTCAAATAGTTTCAAGTAGTTATCATCTATGTCATAGGTTTGCTATTGAGTTGACTGCACGAAGCAATAGTAGTGGGGTTTATATTACGATTAAAATAAAAATACATTCAAAATCGCTTCATTTTCAGCAGGTGATACTCTGAATGCAACAACTTCAACTTCACGATATATCTTCGTTTCGGCGATATGAGGAGCTTGGCTATAATTTTGTTATTAACTGTAATTTTGTCCGCAAGCAGTGCGATTTCTGAAATATTTGTACAGAATAATAATGATATTTCTATCAAAGTGAGTAAAACTAGAGTTATGGCGATTCATTTTGCAATTGAGTTATCAATAAATCTAAATATTCAATTTTCACATCTTTTTGG
Organism: Cynegetis impunctata; assembly: GCA_030704885.1. NCBI lineage: Eukaryota > Metazoa > Arthropoda > Insecta > Coleoptera > Coccinellidae > Cynegetis > Cynegetis impunctata. Next base: position 29,292 of record JARQZK010002312.1, on the reverse strand, counting down.
AAAACTTTCTGTAGCAAATTTTGATGAATCATTCAATTTGTTTTCGTTTTACTAAAAATATTAGTGAATTTTTATAATGTTAACATATATATATATATATATATATATATATATATATATATATATATATATATATATATATATATATATATATATATATATAGGGTGTCCCATAAATCAACGTCAAGCCGAAAACTAGCAATAGGCCAGGTCGTGACAGTTACTAGAAAAATATTTAAAAAGATCTTTCAGGTCCTGTGACTACAAATATTAACTTTTCGTCAGTTTGTTCTCTGTTACGTTACCATGAATAACCCTTCTGTGAATTACAGTTAAAAGTTGAAACATAACTACCTCAGTTTTAAACAAAATGTTAGATTTTTGCCCAACATTGAATTCAAAATTATTACATCACCCAACTTTAACCGCGTGTATTGTAAAAAAAATGTACTACACTATTTTGGCAAGTAACTTTAAAAGATGGCGCGTTTAGTCTGGATTCCAAAATGGTATGCCACTTACTAATTGCTACTTCTTAATTGAGAAAAAACTTTTTTTTTTAAAGAACCGGATTTAATACAAGTTCGATTGAGACGAAGAGTGACGTTATTTGACTAGTGCGAGCGAGACAGATGGTGACGCTATTTTTTTAAGTGTGAGCGAGATAGATAGTGACGCTACTTTTATCTAAGAGCGAGACGGATTGACCCATCATTTCGTCTGACAGATGGAGACGCCACTGGCGAAACAGGGATGCGTTAGGTAAGTTGTGCAATACTTCAGTATTTGAATTGACTTCGTACTTACAACTGTGGCTTTGTTTATTGGACTTGATTTGCATTGAATTTATCTGCACTGTTTCTGACGACCCCGGACTTGTTTTAATCGTAATCCCGTGTTTTGTGTAGTCTGTTATCATGCCATCTCGATACACCGCACAGGAATACGCCAACATGCATCTCATTTATGGACAATGCAACGCCAATGCTGCAGCAAGAATGTATCGTGAGAGATGGCCAAATGCTGACCGTTATCCCGATCATCGAGTATTTATGTGCATCGGTCATTATCAGAGGGTCGATTCCCTAGTCAAATGGATAGCGAGGGAAGACCCGTAATGCCCTACGAGGCCCAAGTCCCGCAAGCAGTTGAAGAAGACCCAAGTATCTCAGTACATGGAATTCAATAGAGCATAGGAGCCCCTCAAAAGTACTGCATAGCCTATTTAAAAAAAACAAGTTTCACCCATACTATGTAGGTACGACGAGTACAAAGTCTGCTACCTAGAGACAGTGCAATTTTGTCAAACGATGTTGCAGAAGCACCGAGAGGAGTGGCCTGCACGTTCACCCGATTTAAACCCCATAGATTTCTTTTACTGGGGTACGATGTAGAATATCGTGTACTAATTCAAAATTAAGACGAGCTGCGCCAATGAATTGCAGAAGCCGCTGAATACATCAACTTGAGAAGATACGCCCGTCTTATTACGCGATCATTTTTAAAGAAATGTAGAGCTTGCATTGCAGCTGAAGGTTAACAGTTCCAACATTTCATATAAACTTGGTAAATCTGATTTAATTATAACTAAATAATAAATTATAACTAAAGAAATCCAACAACTGAATTTTATTTCAAAGGCACCTGAAACTAACAAAGAACTTTTTTTCCTCAGCTAAGAAGTATCAATTAGTAAGAGGCATACCATTTTGGAATCCAGATTTAACGCGCCATCTTTTAAAGTTACTTGCCAAAATAGTGTAGTACATTTTTTTTACACTACACGCGGTTAAAGTTGGGTGATTTCAAAACGGCTCTAAAGGTTCATCGTTAGATGAGCGCATTTCAAATATGCATTAATTAATTAATTCTTGATGATATCTGTAGTGGCTTAAAATAGCTCCTAAATGGTTCAAGTCCATAGCATATCAGCATTGATATAGATATCATAAAGTTCGTTGATGTGACTGTGTAGCTACTACTCCTCTAAAATACTATATCATCTCTTCTTGTACTCTGATGTAGCTGATTTTGTTTTCATAAAATAAGAGTAATATTTATCACTTCATTTGAATTTAAGAACATTGATGTTGAGATTAAAAACTCTTAGACGAATTTCGCCTTTTCAATATCATATAGAGTTGAAGAGTTCGAAAGACCTTTGTAACTTCTTTCTCATTTACCTTATCTCATCAAAAATGTTTAATGATGAATCGACTATGATGAGTTGTGTTCGATGCCTTCAGAAAAAGAATTGGTCATAAGAGAATGGTACTTTGACAGAACACATTATCGGCTTGTTTATCTTATCTATTTTTACGAAAATTCCAGAATAAAATCCCAGAAGTGGAGGATGGCCTGTCGTTGACTAACCACCATGAAATTGAGTTGAGAAGACATTTCTCAAATACAAGACACAAGTTTCGGACTTCCCCATTCCCTGTGTGACGTTTTGCTCAACTCGTCAAAAAGTTTATCGCTTGTACTGGGAAAGCGACCACGCTGATTTTTTATACGTTGATAAATTCCTGACAGATCGGAAGCAGGGTGCAATTTGTCGTCTACCTTATTGGCAGAAGTTTCCAGAAAGAAGTTGATGAAAATTTGTTTCGGTGGATTTGATGGGGTGGAACAGAGAAATGTTAGGTGGAGTTCATCGTTTGCTCTATGTCTTGGAAAATAAAAGGAAATATGAATAGCGAGAATAATAAGTTTTATCAGATCCCTTTAAGCCTGACTGGAGATTTAAATCATTATGTTTTATTATTCGTCCAGCTCATCAGGAAGAGATTTTATCAACTGAATACTATGAATTTTTCGGTTTAGTTCCATTTCCGGAGTTGTCTTTCAAATTTGATTTATTTGTCAATTTTTCAGTCATAGAAACTGTAGATTTTCTAGAAAGCATTATATAGTGTTGTTTAAAAAATTTATTGAAGAAAGAAAGTTTCATTTTATCAAAACGATTATTAGATTTCATATAATTTTCTAGAGAAAACTGCATCGTTAGTAGTATTATTACCTTGATGAATATTCTGCTGATAATTCTCAAATGAAATTCATACAAAATTTGAATAATATCTCTGAGAATAGCTAGCATATTAGTTGTAGAAATAAAAATGATTTCTTCACTTCAAAATGGTACGTAATCTATGATAATACACTGATATTATATTCATATATTCATATTAATAAAGAGTATCTTAATGAAATTCACAAACACTAGTACTAACTTGACATCATCATATCTATTTTGAAGTTCAACAGAATCACTTTTGAAAATTATTCTTTATTAACGAAATAACAATAATACGCATATACGAATAGTGTTAATACGCGCACCATAAGCTTTCGCGAGTTGGACAGAGTTTTGACCTAGGTTTCATTCGACAAGATTTCAGAGATTAAAGTGCGATAAGGACCTTCGTTCCAAAACCCCAAGTAATAGACCTTATCCACAGAATCAACGCCTAAATATGGTATTGAGTTATAGAAAAGTATATGTACTGATTGAATAAATTTAATAAACATCAATAGACGGATTTCGGCATTGACTCGATTTTTTATTTATGACAGTAGGAATAAATTTAAGTTAAAGTAGTACAAATATAAGTTATTTGCTTTGACGTTCGTAGTGCTTAATTTGATTTTGCTCTTCACTTTCTGATTATTCTAATTACAGAATATAATATGACTGAAGCAAATATTTTCTATTTCAAGGCTTGGATAGTATTGTCTTCGAACAATGCAATTTCCGATATTTTCACTCGGACTAATAATGATCTATCTATCAACCTGCATCACGTAAGTACAAATGAATTAAAAAGCGTTTCATTGAATGCTTGTTGTACTTGATTATTATGATAATCAAATTATACAAGTAAGGATATTATAAAAAGCTATTTCCAGTATGCTTTCTCACAAATCACCCAGGAAGCACTCCATTGCTTTTCATTTTTATAGTATTGTATTAAATTATATATAAGTTTTAAAATTTGACATTATTTAAAGATATTTATATATATATATATATATATATATATATATATATATATATATATATATATATATATATATATATATATATATATATATTTGTATGGAAATAATTGCAGATGACAATAAAAAATAACAGAAAGCATTTAGTTTAATGAAAATTAATAATTAACTGAATTTATTCGTCTAGTTCTTTTGAAAAATTCAGTAAAATAACAAAACCTCAAAGGATCCTAATAATTATTGATCTAATTAAATGTAGATAAACGAATACTATTTGATAATTTTATCTTTTTCAATTTTATGAATTTACTTTCATGAAATATATATATATATATATATATATATATATATATATATATATATATATATATATATATATATATATATATATATATATATATATATATATCCGTGGCTTTATCAAAACTTTAAAGTTTTGATAAAGCCACGAATGTCGTGGCGAAACGTCAACTTTTTAATAAAATCGAGTTTTTTAAGATTCAACAAGCCTGTTATTGCTAATAATTATCAAGAGATTATATATATATGAATATGAATAACGAATTCATTAACATACCTATATACATTACACGATATTGAATACTAGTTCAGTCAGAAGAGTGTTCCTTCGTTCTTTCATTTGAAAGGCATATTATAGATAAGAAATGTTTCATTATTATTGTGAAAGTTTTTAGTTGAAATTTTAGGAATTGACGAACAGTCAAACTGGTAACTTCGTTTACGGAATATTCACGCTTGATGCAATGATAGCTTTGACCTATCTTGCGGCAAAAGGTGACATAGCAACCGAAATAAAATCTTCTTTCGGATGGAATGTATCGGATGAACAAATAATGATATATTTTAGAGAAGCAATATTGGAATTAGAGCATATGCCCCAATGTAAGATACATTTACACAACAGAATTTATGTAGCAGATCATTTAGAGATTAATCCAAAATTTCATGAATTCGCATCACATTTCGATACAAAAATTGTGAAAGTTGATTTCATCTCAGCAAAAAAGACGTCGGAGAATATCAACCCATCGGCAGTAAACAGTACAAATAAAAAAATTGGCAAATGGGTCAGCGAAAAGCTTTTGACACCGAACACAGATTTAGTTTATGTGAATAATATGTTTCTTCGCTCTAGATAGCTGAATATTTTCAATAAAAAAGAAACAAAAAGAATTGACTTTTATACATCTAAAAATGAAACAGTTAAGGTGGAAATGATGAAGATAGAAATATCTGGATATTTTATGATATCAAGACATCCTACTCTGAAAATCAAGATGGTAAAATTGCCATTCAAGAATGAAAAATTGTATATGATAGTTATGATAACCGATGATGTAGAGGCTGTTGCCTGCATAGTAAAAAATGCTGATCAGTTATGGAATGAACGAAATTTCATGAGTCAGTAAATTACCTTATTCAAGAATAACAAAGTCTTTTTAAAAAGATTTATTTGATTACTACCAAACGTCGAACAATGTTAAGTTACGAGCATTAGAATAATAATGATGCTCCTTACATAAAAGATAGGCGACGAAGTCGCTTCAATCCCTACTTACAATTCTAAGAAATACAGAGTTCAGCAAACACTAGTAGCTGACTACACAATATTATATATGATTCTATGAGAACAGAATATGTAACACCTCCATGCCCAAGAGAAAAAATTAGGGTTTTTAGCCATAATTTTTTATTTCTATGTCCCTCAGTGGGTCATTTATGATTTCTGAATCCTTTATTATTTTTTTTCTTAAGCAAGAAGTGTATTTAGATATACATAAGTAAATTATAGCTAGCAAGATTAAGGCATAAAGAAATACTGTATATAAACTTATATTGTCTATGTGAAACTTGGGATATTCAATTGCTTCAATTTGATTTCTACTGTGTGTTAGATGATTTTCTAAATTTTTCAAATCGCTAAAATTAATTTCATCTAGATGTATGGGCAGTTGATTATTATATGATTGTTTGTTTTTCAAATTTTCTGTCAACTTAATATTTGGTAACTTAATTACTTTTACTCTAGAAACACTATTCATATGATTTCGAAGAATAATTCCATTTATCTTAAGTTCACAATAATTAGGTATGGAAATTACGTATGTCCCATATAACGCGAATTTATCTTCAGCTTGGCCGCATTTGCTCATCACCGTTGTAGAATTGACTGCTACCACTATCCACTTATTCATTGCAATTTTATGAATTTTGAGTTTATTTAACACACTTAATATTGGTCTGCAATGTTTGTAATGATTTGAAATTGTCAGTAATTCAACTTCACAGGGATTATTCGATGTGATGACAGAAGTCGTTTCTTCACATAAATATTCCATTGGATTTATTTGAGTACATGGTATGTCCATAAACGAATAAAAGTTTTCACTTAGGATAAGGAATTTCTTTTTGGGTATTATAATGTGGTAGGAGTTATCTTGACTCATCGGAAGAGGAAATAAGTTATAGTAATTATAATGATTTTTTTCTACAAGAGGAATTTCAATTATAAATATTATTTGACTTTCATGTATGTAAGCTTTGATTTTTGTTATTGAGTAATAGTTTGTGATAAAATCATCATAATTATATGGCAATTTGGTTTCTACTAACTGATTTTCAATTTTCTTCAGTTCATTCGATAATTCCTTATGACCTAATACATCCGTATGGAGGATATTAGCTTGAGCAAAAGATATGGCATTTTCAGTATTTGTTAAAATTTCACCAATTATATCGAAAGAAATAATAAGATGGTGGAACACTGAAATAATTAAAACGAAATACTCGGAATTACTAACTTTACTGTTTGTGTATTGTAACCACTTGTCTATTTGTTTTATTTTATTGTTCAAAATTAATTGGTTATGTTGTAACTTACTCATTGAATTATTAAATATGTGTAGAGCATTTTCTGTTAAACTAATTTGACTTTTTCCAAAACCAATAAGATTTTGTTGATTTTGCTTTAATTTTTCTATAGCTGAATTATATTTTTCTGCATCTGATTGATCCAAGTTACCAGTTAAAGCCTTCCAGACTGTACCTAAAGCATTAAATAGTCCGCGTTTCTTACGATAGTTTTTGGATACTGTCAATTGTTGGAACTTCTCATTGATTTTATTGATTTTATATTCTAATAAGTGTTTATAATTTAAGGTTTCTCTTTCCATATCTGATCCATTTTTTGTATAAGATAATGAAATATTCAACTTATTATATCCTAAAACTAACCTGTCATATTCTAATTTTACTTTACTTAAATCTATAATTTGAATAGTTGTCCAGTGATCAACTATATTTTGTGCTTTCCCTAATTTCACGGGTAGTAAACCAGGGTTATCAATTATTTGATTGAATATTATTTCGTCGCTGATTGCGATGTGGATGGCTCCCCCAATTGCGATGAAGAATCTGTAACAATAGGTTGGCGTAAATTTTTTTGATGAACTGTTCGCCCAATATTTTTTTTTGATTTGTTTCCTTCTAATTTTTGTATCAAAGCTTTATTGCCTGTTAGAAGTTGTGTTATTTTGAAGGGTCCGTTAAATTTTTCACCTGTCTTATTGCGTGCATATTTATAGCTCACTTCATAAACTGTTTGACCTACTTTGAAAGGATTTTTCGTTGATTGATTCCGTTTTTCTACTACACGTTCCTTATTGTTAATTATATTTTCATTTATTTTATCGTATACAAGCGCAAGTTGTTCTTTGTGTTTATTTAAATAGTCACTGTACATTTGTTTATCATACAAAATATCAAAAGGGTCTCTCGATTTTGTGTGACCGAAAGTTAGTTCGAAAGGAGTAAGTTTTGTGGTTGAATGTATCGAACTATTATACCCTATTATAGCGTATTTCATTAGCTGACCAACAGATTCTTTAAATTTCGATCTAAGTATTCTCATATGTTCTGTTAACGTTGAATGAAACCTTTCAATAATCCCGTCTGATTCCGAATGATGGGCTGTTGTGAAATGAATTTTTATCTTATGCGTTTCCATAAGTTCTCGTATAATGTGACCATAAAATTCCATTCCTTGATCAGAACTAATTAATTCTGGCGTTCCATAAAATGAAAAATATTGTATTAATCCATGTAGGATATCAACTGAATTTTTTGATTTAATTTCAACTGCTTGTCCGAGTTTTGTGAAAGCATCTACAATAGTCAAAAATTTTGTATTTTCCAATGTGAAGACGTCTACATGTAGTTTTTCGAATGGTTTACGAGGTGTATCAGTCAACATCATTTCAATGCGGGGTGGATTTCGTTCATATTTGCATTTCTTGCAAGTTTCACAATTTGCAATAAAATTGGCAACATGTTCCTGCATAAGCGGAAAATAGTATTTTCTTTGTAATTGTTTGACTGTTTCCGTTACTCCTCTGTGATTTGATTTTCCTTCATGTTGATGTTGAATGGCCTGAGAAATGACATCTGGTTCGTGTAGAAGTTCCCTTCTTTCGGTACAATAAATTATTTCGGGTCCATTTTTATTGAATAATTTGTTAACAACATTACTAAACGCTTTGAATATATTTTCGCTCTCGAAGTAAAAGTAATATTTCTTTTTGTCAGATGTGTACTCTTTGAGGAACTTTTTAATTTCTTCTTCATTGTTTTCTTTATTTATTTGTATATGATATCTTTTTTGTTTTCCGATGGTTTCGATTCTTACTGGTTTCGCATTGTTGTAAACTTCATAAACGAAATACTGTGTTGCTTTAGTGTCTATTATTTCTGATGATATTTTTATAGACGACGCCGGATCGTATCCTGTACTTGTAGAGTATATAGTTTGTTCCGATTCTTTTGGATCTTCCCCGCTTAGTCTTCTCACTATATCGTCTACCTCTTTTTCAGGAAGTTCCGCTATTTCTGCCAGCGTGTTGTCTTCTATATCTTCTAGGAGTTTATTGATTTCATCCTCATCGAAATTATTCATTAATGACTCTGTTTCCATTGCATACAACTTTATTCTTGACAGAGCATCGGCATTTGTATTTTGAGATCCTTTTTTGTATACTAACTCGTAATCATACTCTTCTAGTCTGATTTTCCATCTTTGTAATTTTGAGTTTGGTTCTTTAAGTTTAGACAACCAAATTAGCGGCCTGTGATCGGAATATATAGTGAATTTACGTCCATAAATATATGGTCTAAAGGTCTTCACGGCCCACACTATAGCAAGTAATTCCTTCTCAATTGTGCTATATTTTTGTTCTGAAGAGTTTAGAGTTCTGGATGCATAACAAATTGGTCGATCGGATCCAATACGTCCTTGTGACAATATTCCACTGATAGCTACATCAGATGCGTCGGTTGTAACGACAAACGGTTTATTGAAGTCCGGATATTGGAGTATTGGTGGATTTGTAAGAATTTTTTTACATCGATTGACGGCTTCTATGAACTCATTCGTGTGTTCTATTTTGTTTCCTTTTTTCAAGCATTGTGTTAGAGGTTTCGTTATCCGAGCATACTCCTTTATAAATTTTCTATAATACCCTGTGAGCCCAAGAAAACCTTTGAGTTCCTTAACAGTTTTCGGAATGGGATATTTCATTACGGCTTCTATTTTCTCAGGATTTGGTTTCAACCCTTCTGGCGTAATGATGTGTCCAAGAAACTGTACTTCTTTCCTCAGAAATTCTGATTTATCCATTTGAACCTTCAGGTTTGCTTTTCTCAATCTGTCAAATACTTTGCTCAGTTTTTCTAAGTGTTCCTGTAACGATGTTGAAAATACGATTATATCATCCAGATATACTACGCATGCTTCATTTTGAATCCCTCTAAGAACGTTATCCATTACTCTCTCAAATGTTCTTGGTGAGTTCTTCAACCCAAATGGAAGTCTTTTGTACTCATAGTGTCCTCTCGGTGTAGAAAATGCTGTCTTGGGGATATCGCTGGAATTCATTTCTATCTGATGGTAGCCTGATGCTAAGTCCAACGTGGAAAAGTATTTGCATTTTCCTAGCTTGTCCAATACATCTGTAATGTTTGGCAGCGGATATTGGTCATCTACACATTTTTCATTGAGTAATCTATAATCCACCACCATTCGATATTTCTGTTTTCCTGATGCATCCAATTTTTTCGGGACAATTATTACTGGACTGCTCCATGGGCTATTTGATGGTTGTATTATATCATTCTTCAAGAGTTCCTTGACCTGTTTTTCTACTTCTTGTTGTTGTATTTGTGGCATTCTGTATGCTTTTCTGCATACGGGAATATTATCAGTCGTCCTAATTTCATGTTTGACTACATTAGTGAAGCTTAAAGGTAATTTTGTTGAATGAAAAATATCTCTGTATAGATAACAAATTTTTCGTATTTCCTCTTTTTCCTCTCTATTGAGGTGTTCTAGCCTTAAGTTCTGCAAATTTTCTTTGAGTATATTGTCAATTTCCCTAGTCGTGTTAGGTGCTACGGTAGATTCTATGACATCATGTTGTACCTCTATCACTTCTAATGGTTCTATAGTAAACTTTTTACACTCTTCACTTGAGTTCGTAATAACAACTAATGCTTCTTGGTTAGTTATTTTAACAAAACATTGCGGTATTTCTATTCCATTCTTAAATTTCTTATATTCTATAATTGCGTGATTTAAATCATTGCGTTGTATGGGCACCTTTACAACTCGTTGTTCTCGAGGTTGTAATATACACGTCTTCGGTTGCACTTGTTGAAAATAGATAGGAATAAGACCATGTTTTGTGATAAGCACGTTCTTTTTTAAATCTATTTGAGCTCCCAGATGTCTCAGCAAATCCATTCCTATTAATCCGTGGTACGCAGAATTGAATTCAAATATGTGAAACTTGAAGAATTCATTTGTTTTAAAAATTTTCGGTAAAGGAATATGAGCTATATACTTATGGAATGTAGTTTTATGTGCAGTTCTGATTTTAAAAGGGCATTCACGAATGTAATTTTTATAATATTTATCCACTACTTTGGGATCTATCAATGTTTTAGATGATCCAGTATCTATTAGGAATTTTAAATTAACTTGAGGAATTTTAATATATGGCAAAGCAGAAGTATTCATATTCGTTAAATTTATCAAGATTGGTTTGGGTCTGGGCCCGTTAACTGAAAATTTTGAGATGTTGACTCTAATGGCAAATTTTCATCACCGTATTGAGACAAAGTTGCATCTTCATTATATCGATCGTATTGTATGTAGTCTTGCTCACCACATTCATTATATTGATTGCCGAAACTATCGACCGCTTGATCAATATTTTCAGAATTAATATCTTGTTGGAATAATTCTTCGGATACAAAATTTGGTTTGTTATTATTTCTTTGAAAATAATTTTGTGTTCTAGCTGTTCGTCGAGTGTTTCCTGACGAAGTATCCATAGGTTCCGTATTGTTCTGCCTAAAGTGATTTTGCCTATTTTGTCCGGATAAATTAAAAGGACGTTGTAAATTATGTGAATTATTTTGAAAATAATTATTTGGCCTTGGAGTTCTCCATTGTGTATTAAAGGAATTTGGATTCGGTTGAGAGTTATTTACTGCAGGGGCTGGTATGGGTGCTCGATTTGAAGGATATATGAATGATTGGGAATAAGGATAATATTGACTTATAGGAGCATGGTTGATAATTGGTTTGGGTATTTGATTTCTCACTGCAGATAATGGTCTAATTAAATTAGTTTTTGCATATGAAAAATTATCTTCTTCAATTACATACGCAATGGCTTGTTCTAAATTTTGTGGGTTTCTTAATCGTATTGGTAGATTATTGTGTAATCCTCGAAGAAATGCATTTAACGCTTGATTTTCATATATTCCTACTTTAATTTGTCTAACATTTGCGTTAGGTTCAACTAATTGTACTTTATTTAATAATAAGCTTAAAAGATCTTGGCATCTCCTGCCAAAATTTATAGCATGCTCATTCTTTTCTTGTTTTATATGCAATAAATCACCTAATAAACAATTTTCGTCTCTTTGATCAGAGAAAAATTGCAAAAGCAATGCTTTTATAGCATTCCAATTACCTAAATTACCTCTACTTCCTATTAAATTAAGTGCTCTACCTGTCAATTTGCCTATCAAAGCTCTTAACAAAAGTTCATTCTGTGGATTTGCCACATTTGCCCTATCAGAGAAATTATTAATTAAATATTCACTCGCTTGAATAAAAATAGACAATGTAGCAGGGTTACCGTCAAATTCTGGAACCGAGTCTATATGAATTTTTTGTAATTGGTTTACTGCCATTTCTGTTACTATCACTAATTCTCTTCTCAGTGGAGATCTATCGCGCAATCTATTTTCAGATGACGACATAAACAAAAATCAAAGCTTTTGAATAATTTGATATTAATTTAAATTGTATTAAAAATTATAATTACTATACACTCTGAATTAAACTGGATAATGGATAAAAGGAGTGAAAAACTTACAGCAAAATCTTCATTAGAGCTGGTTTTCTTTCTTCTTTTCTTCTGACTTGAAAGATACAACGATTGTAGTTGGCAGGTTCGTTTATAGAACCTCCGTACCAAACAACAATTTCTCTTTTCAAGTACTGTTGAAATATTCCTTAACTATGAGCTTATGGTACTTCAGGTCCCACACTCGTTGGCGATTCTGGCCACTGGATGAGTTTCACACTTGGTCGAAGGTTGGAGCCAAGGTTCAGAATTCTCTTGTAATACTCAGTGAATTCGTTAACACGAACACTATTTTATTTTCGCGATTTTTGGCGATAAATATATATATAGCGCTGAGTATCCTACCGACTGCGCCAATTACGTTATTCAAGAATAACAAAGTCTTTTTAAAAAGATTTATTTGATTACTACCAAACGTCGAACAATGTTAAGTTACGAGCATTAGAATAATAATGATGCTCCTTACATAAAAGATAGGCGACGAAGTCGCTTCAATCCCTACTTACAATTCTAAGAAATACAGAGTTCAGCAAACACTAGTAGCTGACTACACAATATTATATATGATTCTATGAGAACAGAATATGTAACAAGTACATCACAGTATATTTGCCGAAATTCGAAGTCACATCTACCATAGATATAATACCTACGTTGAAAAATGTAAGTTTTCATTTTATTTTCTTTCCTTGTTTCTTAATATGGATATTATATATATATATATATATATATATATATATATATATATATATATATATATATATATATATATATATATATATATATATATATATATATATATAATTATATAAATGAAAATCTGTTTCCTATTAAACACTTCATGTTAATAATGGAATGACTAATACAAAATAAACTCCTTCACCGTTTACTGCAATTCTGTGAAATGAAACATCGAATATTAAATAAACTCATACGACATATAATTGAATTGAACAAATTCACACTAGATTTAAATCCGCGACACCTACTAAGAAAAAAATACCTATTTTGTATAACGTTCTTCATCTTGAATATCGAAAATAGAATATCAATCAAACTTCACTAGATTTGGAAGAGAGGTTGAAAGTCTATAAATATTCCAAAACACCAACAGCTGCACTGGGAAATTCAACTATGAAAATACAAAACAAATGGGTAAGATTAAATATGTAGAAAAATATGTTCCATATTCAGAAAAAGATTCTATACACGATAAATGATCAAATATTAACAAAAAATGATCCAACATTAGCCATATTTGCAACACAACAAATCGGTCATAAATCATCTCCAAATTGAGTCATACATTCACTAAATGGAACGTCATATACTTTATCTGATTTCAACAACAAATTATAACTTTCAAACAATTTTTTCGCTTTCTTATCAATATTTATGTATATATATATATATATATATATATATATATATATATATATATATATATATATAATTAGGATAATAATATTTGGGTATAGCAGCAAGCAAAACGTGTACTCTTATAACACTATATTTCGACAATGATTACTGTCATCTTCAGGGAAGCTACAAAAATAAGCACAAAAGAAAATCAAAAAATGCTCCATAACAGCGAAGAGTAACAATACTCACTGTGTTTTTGAGAATTATTGCAAAAAATGTAAAAACCTTGATACAACATTATTATTATATATATATACTTATCCTCCTGCTTTACTAAATAAGATCCTTTTTGGTACGTCGACCATGTCAATACAAGATGCAATTAATAATATAAGTGTTTCACAAGTTGTAACTACGGCTAATGAAGCAGTTGACTCGACCCTTGTTCAAATTTTCTTCACTTCGCTTCCTTAAGTTGCTGATGTTTCTCCAAGGTTGTCACGAATTTTCGGGTTTCTTGGTCACATTAATATTGCCAATAGAACAGTGTTAACAATAAGTTCCATTTTCACAAAGGTTAAGGATAAAACACCTTTAACTTCACAATGTCATATAGCACACAGCATTTCTTGCTCCAATTGTGATAAATTATATGTAGGTCAAACATCTAGAGCCCTTAAGGATAGAATTACCTCACATAAGAGTGACTGTAGGTGTCATCCTGAAAAATGTGCTCTGAGTGAATATGTGAATAATACAGGTCATATTATGAATTTCTGTAACACCTGGATATTGACGAGGGAAAAAAATTCAACCAAGAGACTGTATATGGAGATGGCTTACATTTCACAATCAGAAAATTGCTTAAATCAGAAAACTGATTTAAATCATCTTAGTGAAATTTATTCTTATTTGTTAGATTTAGATAAAAACATCCATGTAAGAAATGTTGAGTGAGAGAAGAGTTGTCTTTTCTTTTTGAGTCATTTATATTTCTGGCTATTTTGTTTGTTAGCAGTGACCAATTTTTGTGCCGTAACTGTCATATTTCACGTTAGAGTTTTCTTTTTGATGCTGTCTATGTCTACTTTCTTGATCAAGATGGCTGGTCGCGTCTCTTTTTCAGTCAATATGTAATGACGAAGTTAGATATTTATATTCTTTTAGTTTTTAACTTATTATCCTAACTGTATTCTAACTGGTCAGCAAAGACTATCCTTCTTCTATATATATATATATATATATATATATATATATATATATATATATATATATATATATATATATATATATATATATATATATATATATATATATATATATATATATATATATATATATATATATATATATATATATATATATATATATATATATATATATATATATATATATATATATATATATGTTAAATACAGGGGTTGATTTACACAAATAACAATAACTATTTAAACCAATTCCGTTTATTGCTTCCTACGTTGACAACTTGTTCATACGGTAAAGTATACACGATGACTCCCTTTGTATGACTGTCCTCTCGTGCGCAGTAGTTTCCTACTGCTGCATTGGTAAGGCGCATGTCTGCTTCTACCACTCGTCCGTCCTGACCTAACAAATGATGGGGAGCGTGAAGGGAGTGTATAGGGATACCGTTAACACAGCCATCCTGTGATAAGTGCGTACTCGCACTGTGTGCATCTGTAAGCACAAAGTACGAAACAGAATTTTCATTATACCAAAATCAACCATTTTTTTTAGAGAAAGTGGTATTGCCACTTGTGCATACCTCACCTCATATTTGAGTTTTTCTATATAATATAACAGAATATAACATTTTCTATTTATTGCCACAAATTATGTAATATAATGGTACCTACTACCTTTAAAACATACTGGTACTACCCTTCATTAAAACATACTGGAACTAACCCTTTTTTTGATATATATTGCCTTTTTGTAAAACATTCTGGTACTGATCTTTTTGTAAAACATACTGCCTTTTCTTAGAGCATACTAGTACTAACCTTTTTCTTCAAATATATTGCTTTTTTTTAAGCATACTGGTACTAACATTTTTTTAAAAATATACTGCCTTTTTTAAGCATACTAGTACTAAAATTTTTTTTCAAACATACTGCTCTTTTTTAAGCATACTGGTACTGACTTTCTTAAAACATACTGGTATTAACTTTTTTTCAAAACATACTGGTATTAACCTTTTTTAAAACATACTGGTATTAACCTTTTTTTCAAAACATACTGGTATTAACCTTTTTTAAAACATACTGGCATTAACTTTTTTTTTTAAACATACTAGTATTAACCTTTTTTTAAAACATACTGGTAGTAACCTTTTTTCAAAACATACTGGTATATACCTTTTTTTAAAACATACTGGTATTAACCTTTTTTCAAAACATACCGGTATTAACATTTTTTTAAAAACATACTGTACAGGCAATGTGACATCGTCACGTTCCGTCTTTTTTTCAAGCAGAGTGGAATCGCCACCTCCTACTAATATATAAATTATTCAATAATACTTCCTCTGGTATTAACCTTTTTTCAAAACATACTGGTATTAACCTTTTTTAAAAACATACTGGTATTAACCTTTCTGCAAAACATACTGATATTAACCTTTTTTTCATTATCGTTCACCATTCATGACATTCAAAAGGCAACAATATATAATTCACATAACTAATAAATTTAATACATCTGTACCACATTGCATTTTATAAACTTCGGACTGCATTGCAATTATTCACCTAACTGACAAATTATTCAAAACGAATCAATAATAAATGTAATTCATCTGTATTGTAATGCATTTGGCAAACTTTATTATGCATTGAAATCATTCACATAACTAATAAATTATTCAAAACGAAACAGCTAGCAGATCAATTTAATTCAACAAAAATCATAAAAGTGTCAACATACAAACATCACTGATCTTACTCTTTGTTTATGTTGTGGCATGCCACGATGGTAATTACTCATGAGCCGCTACAACCATCCGTCGACCCTGTTTATGTAGCACATATCTATCGTTCTCTAATAGAGCACGAACAGTGTAAGGCCCTTGACACTTGTCCCTTAATTTCCCTCAGCCGGCAAAGAGCTCTATGGTTTCCACTGTTTCTTATTTCATTTCGGGCATCTGCAATATCCTAATTTGGGTCAATGAAGTTATCAGTTGGCAGTGTGTCACGCAAAAACAGCTGTGTAGTCGCTAGTCTAGGATTTATTGGTGATCGAAGTTGAAAATTATACACATAACGCTCCTAACTTGATTTATCCTAACGCTATTCAAGTTCTTTATAGTAAACATTTTTTTCGATGGCAAGTTCGTTATTTTGTAGTTCAAGCCCATCGCATTCTTCTCGATTCGAAGGCAAAGTCGTCTAATCACATCCCATTATAAGATCTAAATCGCTTGGCATAACAATATCGAGAATAACCATAAAGTATATTTTTAAGGTTAGGGTCGGCAGTGCAGCTATTAAATCACAACTCCCAATAGTGTAAACAACTAGAGTCCTGAGGCCCGAAAATGCATGTACTTTTTTATTAGGTTTAATCTCACTCTTAAGTTTATGTCAAACATGCTTAGAATATCACTCCATGGTACCTAAGTAATCATGGAATCTGCTGATGTCACGAAATGTCTGGTTATCGAACTCGGTTAGTGACTCACATATCAGCTTCTTAGTGTTTCTTTCTCGGGAAAAGCAACAATTAAGTAATCACAGGAAGCTTTCGTCAGGGTCGAAGCTGGTTGGCTTAAATGATGTGAGCGCTAGTGTCGACATCGACGACTGCGCAGTAAATGCATCTGTTCTAGATGTGTTGGGCGTTGGCGTATAACACGTCGACGTCGCCATCTTGGACTGACGAGTCAATTCTAATAATTGTTGTTGTTGGCTCGCTACCAAGTTAACTTAGGATTCTTGTCATTTTAATTTAGGTCATTTTGGACTTACTGAACCGATATCTTCATCATCAGCCACAACACTTTTGCTCAGGCACTTCACTGTCATGACGAATATGAGTTTCATCTTCCATTTTTAACTATATAACATTAATGTTTATTCATTGTCTTTTATGGCCACTGGAAAGAACACGGGATGATCCCACTTCTGATGTTAAATACAGAGGTTGATTTACACAAATAACAATAACTATTTAAACCAATTCCGTTTATTGCTTCCTACGTTGACAACTTGTTCATACGGTAAAGTATACACGATGACTCCCTTTGTATGACTGTCCTCTCGTGCGCAGTAGTTCCCTACTGCTGCATTGGTAAGGCGCATGTCTGCTTCTACCACTCGTCCGTCCTGACTTAGCAAATGATGGGGAGCGTAAAGGGAGTGTATAGGGATACCGTTAAGATATATATATATATATATATATATATATATATATATATATATATATATATATATATATTATATATATATATATATATATATATATATATATATATATAGGATATTCATTAGAAACTAATCAAACAAACATTCTAGCGGATCTGGTTGTACGAGTTTACGGGGTACTTCGAAATATTTCCACCTACCCTTAGGCCGTAAATATTAAAAACAGGTGGTGCTGTGTCATATTTACATGCCATTGTGTTGCTCGAAGGAAAATATGAGAACTTTCGAAATGTTTGGTTGGTTATCACTTTCGATGGATGGTGAGTCCCAAAAAGGGCGAAACAGTCTCTATATTAATTTCCATCGATTGTGATAAACATTTATCGTCTAAAGGTGGAAATATTTCGATGTATCGTGAACTCTTATATCCAGCTCCGCTAGGATTTTTGTTTGATTATTCGCAGACGTGTTAACACGAATAATTCTCATTTATATATATATATATATATATATATTTATATATATATATATATATATATATATATATATGATATATGTATATATATATATATATATATATATATATATATATATATATATATATATATATATATATATATATATATATATATATATATTTATATATATATATATATATATATATATATATATATATATATATTATATATATATATATATATTATATAATATATATATATATATTATATATATATATATATATATATATATATATATATATATATATATATATATATATATATAGATATATATAGGTATTATATATATATACAGGTATGTTATTGAGAAAATACAAAACTGGTTTTACCTTATATAATATAATATCCGGTAATTATATAGATATGACCCTTAAGAAGAAATTAAATTATAAAAGATCAGAGCAGGAACAAATATAGAGCAAAAGCAACCTAAGGCGATTGTGATAAATGTTAATATATATATATATATATATATATATATATATATATATATATATATATATATATATATATATATATATATATAGATATTGTAAAATATAGGTATAAAATGATACCAATTATATCATAATTTGAGAACAGAATGAATTTATAGATGAGTAATTGAAAAACTTAAAACAAATAATTCAAATGAGATTTCAAGAATGAGAAAATATTACATGATAGTAGGAGTTAATACAGAACTATTCGCTTGTTCCTATTTTCGTCATTGTGTTAGGTTTTTATTTTACATTACTTCCGGCTTTCGTTGAGTATTTTTAACAGGAAATAAGTTTTCATAGTGCTCATATGCCAATAAAATAAGATAGATGAAAAGCGTTTTAAGGAATTAATTGCCAGTAAGCTGGAAATCATTTTAATATCTTCTTTTGGTCCTGAATGCGAGTAATCCGAATTTGTGCAATGTGTGCATAACTTTTGGAATACAAATAACAGCAAAATTTTTTTAGTTTTTTGCTTGTAGCACGAAAACGGCATGTCGGTCAGAAAATATTATTTCATTCAATATTGAAGAAGATCAAATTCTGCGATTGAGCATCTCATATCTGAAACTTGGTTCAAAGGTATAGTCGAAATCAGAGGTTAGAAACAGGGAAAGTTAAAAATTGCTCAAAATTCGTTTTATTGGTTGATAAGTAGAGTGTGAAAAGTTGGTTATTTGTAAAAGAATTCCTGCAGCATGGGTTTGAAGTGCGGCAAGGTTTTGAGGATGCTAATACCCTCTTCAATAACACCGCCATTCAAGCGGCAGAGATCTTAGCGACGGTCATAAAAATCGGAGAGCACACCGATCTATTGATCGCTAAATCGCTAAAGCACCAGATTCCTCAAACATTTACATGTCCTGGAAAAGGGGCCTCACAGAACACGTTCTTCTCTCCCAGGTACTTCAACTTCTCTTCTGCTGTCAAACAGGACCTTCTGTTCCAACATCACACGCAATCACTGCGTGTGATACAACCTCTGCATTATATCGCCAAGGAAAGTTGAAATTTATCAAGCTCTTTGAAAAGAACATGGCTTCAGAGGAGGCTGTCAAGGTTTTCTACCATGCAGATGCTGAGGTCAACTATTTCTGTCGGACCTGTATTCAAGTAAGGCTAATGAGACATCCTTAGTCAAAATCCGAAACAAGATATTCTCAAAATCCCTCATGAAGCCAACACTCAATCTTGCCTCTCTACCACGAGCAAATGCTGCCGCCGACCCAACATATTTTGCGAGTCTACTTCCAAATCCAGTGCTGATATGATATTCTCTCTGTTGAAGTTGAGGAGGATGAAAATTGCCTCAACTGCCGCGGCCAGTCCTGCTTGAATTCAGCACTGTTCTAGATGAGGGTGTATCTCACATACCGATTTCCACAGAAGCAGAAATAGGTGATGACAGTCGCTTTGAAGATGATCCCGATGCAGAAGAGCTCGACATCCACCCCAGCTTGAGAGCTTCGCTAATATTTTTACTTCTATTTTACTGATACCGAATTTGAAGTCTTAGATGCTCATTCGACGCAGAATTTAATCGTCTTTAATAATGAATAGACTTACATTTTCCATCGGACCTACATACAGAAACTGAAAAAGTAGTTATTTTACTCCCATAAGTTATGCATACCTGAATTCGCAAATTCGGATTACACGCATTAAGGACCAAATGAAATTCAAACGATTTCCAGCTTGCTGAAAATAAATTTTTAAAAATTTCTCATTTGTTTGGCCTATTGATAGAAATATCATTTATATTGTGAAATAACGGTAGATACATACAAATATTTTCCTGTAGATGGGCATTACCAAGCTTTTTTCAACTGCGGATAGCAGTATTACCAAGGAATCAGCTAAAGTTTCTATTATAACTCAGAAAATATATGTTGAGGTTGGCGAAAGAGGAATTAACGCTGATGACACACCGATAACCGGTAAGTGCAGTTGATATTTGATATACGACTACATAGATTCCTCCACTTCTGTGATACATGTTATGAGTTTTCCAGAGGTCACTTATTGCTCACAAGAATACAAAGGCGGATGCTGGATAACTATGACTCAATCACTCTCATCCTTAAACTCATAACTCAAGCATATAATCGTGGCACTTTTTTCAGTAAGTTCAAAGGCGCAAAAACATATATATATATATATATATATATATATATATATATATATATATATATATATATATATATATAATTAAATATTTATATATATATATATATATATATATATATATATATATATATATATATATATATATATATATATATATATATATATATATAATATATATATATATATATATATATATATATATATATAGATATATATATATATATATATATATATATATATATATATATATATATATAAGCTCTTGATAGTTATTAGCAATAACAGGCTTGTTGAATTTCAAAAAACTCGATTTTATAACGTCAACTTTTCAATAAAATCGAGTTCTCTGAGATTCAACAAGCCTGTTATTGCTAATAATTACCAAGAGATTAGAAATAGTTCACAGGCAACAACAATTCGAATGAATATATATATATATATATATATATATATATATATATATATATATATATATATATATATATATATATATATAGATAAATATATATATATATATATATATATATATCTATATATATATAACTTTTTGATAATTATTAGCAATAACAGGCTTGGTGAATCTCATGAAACTCGATTTAATTAAAAAGTTGACGTTTCACCACGACTTTCGTGGCTTTTTCAAAACTTTTTCAATTATCAGAAAGTTAAAAATAGTTCATAGGCAACAACATTTCAAATAAATATATATATATATATATATATATATTAAAAAATATATATATATATATATATATATATATATATATATATATATATATATATATATATATATATATATATATATATATATATATATATATATATATATATATATATATATATATATATATATATATATATATATATATATATATATATATATATATATATATATATATATATATATATATATATATATATATATATGAAAACGCGACATCATAAATAATGTCAACACAAGAACAAACAAATATATAAATAAAAAATAAACATAAAAATAAAACGCGGAGTAAGACAAGGAGATTCGATCTCCCTCAAACTATTCACCTTAATTCTAGAGGACATATTTAAAATGCTGAATCGGCAGAATAAAGGAATTTTAATAGACAGAGAGAGGCTAAATGATAACAGATTTGATGACATTACGCTAATAGCTACAAATCAAAGTGCACTACAGAGTATGATCGAAGTGTTCATCACAACAAATAGGTTTAAAAATCAATATTAACAAAACTAAATATTTAACCAATGACGTACATCAGAATCAATATATAACCCTAAACAACCAATAAATTGAAAGTCCAGAGTTTCGTATACCTAGGTCCAGTGGCGTAGATAGATTTTTGCGATGGGGGGGAGATATGACTTAGTGCAAAATTTCATAAGTTTTTCTTCTAAAGTTCTATTCTTGTTGATAAAAGTAATCTTTCATGTAGATAGTACAAAATAAGCAGAAAAATTGAATTAAATTGCAAAAAATTCAAATTATTCAAAATGGAAAAAATTTATCAAGAATTAGTGAAAAATTGAATTATATTAAATGGGATATATAAACCATTGAACATATTCTTGGGAAAATTAGAGAAGAAAATCTAGTTTTCGGCGTTTTTCGACATTCATGACTTCGTCAGCTGTGATTCCAATGTCACGATGAATTGCCAGAGCAGCCAAACCTTTCAAAAACAAAAAATTAGAAAACATGAGTTTTTAATTTGCAATGAATTTTATATATTCAGAAGGGTCATTACAAGTCCACTTCTTTTATCGTGCTCCTTTGAATCGTTTCTATTCGCTTCAAACGTCGATACCGGCAGCATAGCTAATATTCTGAACAACATATTGATATTCGAAAAAAAAAATTTCTAGGCAATCATCAAGTTCTATCATTGAATTTTTAGGCTTAACGTCGCCTAGACGAATTAAATATTTCTTCCACACTTTCAAGTTACGAGAACAGCAGGTGTGGCAGTAAGAAATTTTTGATAAAACTCATCAGTTTTGATGAATTTATCAACTGCTTTGTCAATTTCGTATAAATCATGCTTGAAAAACATGGAAAATCTTTCTAATATATTTAGTCTAGTCAAAATGTGCTTTTTTGTTTAACTTTTTTCAGCAGTCTCGGAAAAATATGTGCAAGGTGTCACCCGATTCGAAATAGCATATAGACGTTTTTTGAGAAAAATGAAAATTCGCTCGTGAAAATTGTGAAAGTAAACACTATACTGAAAAAAAGGGGGTTTGGTTCTTTGCCAATATGTCAAAAATTAATTGAGATTCTTGAAATCTGAAGAAAGATTCGAAAAGAAGAGGAAATTTCCCAAAAAAACGCTCAACTACTGGAACTGTAGGATCAATATTCATAATTTTCTCAGATAGGTAAAAATATGGCCGAAAACGGGTAATTTAGTTTGGGCAAGTCACGCCCATTTAAGACAATTCAACAATTATTTTTCCATATAGAATATGAAAATTAAGGAATGAAAAATTCAAAACAGTCACTAAATCGGTGAATGAGCAATCATCCAGCGACAATAGCTATTTTTGAATTAGTTATGCAATAGTTAATTAACAATTTTTTGGTAATTGAACCTGAAAATTGTAAGTGTGATAACTGTTCACTATCGATCTGAAATTATTTTTCATTCTTGGAGCTATTATTATGAGGCTTCAGAGTAAATCCCCATTGAAAAAATTTCAATTTTTCTGTTTTTTATTGACAATTTTTTTTTTGCAAAATCAAAATAAATTTTTTTTTATCATTTTAATGATCCGTTTTTTATTATCGGAAGCTTCATGGAAATGGTTTTTTCAATATTCATCTCCTATTGTTAATAAATGGTTATGAACAAATGCGTTGTTTATAAGAGAATCAAGAAAAGAAAGTTATGATTAATTAAAGTGCGTAAATTAAATTTTTTAACAGTAATCTATTCTGCATTTTTCTGAAACTAGCTCCAAGAAAG
>JARQZK010002311.1:157500-176984 GCA_030704885.1 Cynegetis impunctata | reverse complement strand
TTAATCGTGATGACTTTTTTTTATCGATAAAACCGAGTTAGCTATTGTAATAAATTGAAAACCATGTATTTCTATCTTATTCTCGATAATTGTATTGTTTTTCGTCGCTTGAAAATTATTATCAATTATTAAACTACCTGCAGCTTCTCTCCTAACATTTTCTCAATCCTGGTAACCATTTATTGGATCGAGGAAACCGAGTGGGCTATTGTAATAAATTGAAAACCCTGTATTTCTATCTAATTTTTGACAAATCTATAATTTTTTGTCTCGTGAAAACTCTTGTCAATTATTACACTACCCCACTCACTTGCTGCTCTTTTTCATTATTTTCTCAATCGTGCCGACCTTTTTTCGTATCGATATAACCGAGTGGGATATTGTAATAAATTGAAAACCCTGTATTTCTATCTTATTTTCGATAATTCTATGGTTTTTTGTCTCGTGAAAATTGTTACCAATTATTACACTACCCCACTCACTTGCTGCTTCTTTTTTATTATGTTCCTAGTCGTGCTGACTATTTTTTGGATCGAAAAAACCGGGTGGGCTATTGTAATAAATTGAAAATCCTGTATTTCTATCTTATTCTTGATAATTCAATTGTTTTTTGTCTCGTGAAAAGTCTTTTCTATTATGACATCATTACATCTATTACTACATCATTCACTTGCAGCTTCTCTGTTATAATTTTTTTAATCCTGCTTACCTTTTTTTGTACATATAAAACCGAGTGGGCTATTGTAATAAATAAATATCCTTATATTTGTTTGTTGTTGTCATAATTTTCCTATGCGCTACGTATTTTTTTGATTTGTGAATCGTAATGAGGCCGGAAATGGTTGTAATAAATTGTAATTAATTTTAATTAATTGTAATTAATGGTAAGTGATTGTAATTAATTTTAATTGATTGTAATTAATTATAATTAATTGTAATTAATAGTAATTGATTGTAATTAATTGTAATCAATTGTAATTAATTTTAATTAATCACAGAAATGTTTTGAATCAAAAATAATGAATATCGTATGAGTTTGGTGCAGCTTTATACTAATTCAACACCACACCCTCATAACTTGAGTTCTGCAACTGTAATAAATTTGGAAATAAGTGTAATAAATTGTAATTAATGTGTAAAAAATTCACGTAGAGTGAAATAAGGTTTGGGTATAAGAGCTGGTGCACCGTGAGGGACATACAAGTAGCACAAATAAAGAAACAGTTGGATATTCTATTTACAGTCTCTTTAATGAACTCTGATTATGCTGAACAATACTAAAATACAAAAAAGGTTTAGGACAAGGCTATCTGGCACTTGAAACAACAACGCTACGCTAAAAAAATTAATGAGGCTAGTAATAAGACAAAAGAATCATGGAATATTGTAAACAAACTTACTAACAAAAAACAAACAGAGAACATTCACCAAAAACAAACGTAGAAAGGATAGTGAAAGATTTCAATTAGTTTTTTGCAAAGATAGCACCAGAACTCTGTAAAAACTTAAAAGGGAATTTACACCTAGATAAAATAAAAAGAAATGATAAATCAATTTTCTTATTCGAGGTGACAGAAAATGAACAAATAACCACTGTAAAGAAAATTAAAAATGAGGGATCTTTTTGCCGCGATAATATTTCTATGGACGTAATAAAAAAATCAGTACAGGCATATGTAAAACCACTCTCTTTTATAATTAATCATCCTGTTATAACAGGTGTATTTCCTGATTCACTAAAACTATCTATAATAAAAAAGAATTATCAAGGAAGACAAGAACAAGCTAGATAGTTATCGACTCATCAGTATCCTGTCATCATTTTCAAAGATAATAGAAACATTACTGGCTACCCGAATAATAAAATTTTTCAACAAATTCAAAATATTTGACTGTGTCGACCATCAGATACTACTTAAGAAACTAGAATTATATGGGATAAGAGACAATCAACTAAAGCTCTTAGAAAGTTATGTGATAAATAGAAGACAAAGAGTAATGATAACAATTGATCGAAGTAATATTACTTCTTCAGAAAAAACATTAATCTGAGTGTTTCCCAGGAAAGCATACTCGGACCTTTACTTTTTATTATTTATTCTAATGATTTTCCCAATTTTGTGGCTGAGGTTTGCGATGATGTCATACATGCGGATGATTTTAACCTATTATATACAAGACACAAACGATGCTATGAATATGGCAGATATTTGGTGTGAAGACAACATTGGTACTAAACAAACAAAAAACCGAGTGTGTTGTTTTCACCACCAATAGATCAAGTATCGATATTCCAGACAATTTGTGCCATGGAAACTTAACTTTTGATATAAAGGACTCTACTAAATTCCTCGGGCTTCATCTAGGCTCTCAACTCAAATGGAATAAGCACGTTTATGAGCTTTATAAGAAACTATGCTCAATAATCTATAGTCCTAATGTTCTAAAACATCATGTAAATCTTGATGTTCTGAAAATTATTTACCATGCAAATTTCCAATCAGTGCTATCATATGGACTGATTTTCTTGGAAGGCAGTGCTCATGCCAGAAGAATCTTCATCACTCAGAAATAAGCGTTGAGAACAATGCTGCATCTGCGATATAGAGACTCATGTAGAGGATTATTCAAACAGAATGACCTGTAAACGATCGTTGGTCTTTATAGTTATAGCTGCCTTGTTTTTCTCTATAAAAATCAACAGTATTTTGAATAGTTTAAAAATAAGAACAAAACAAGAAAAATAGCAGCATATCTATATCCTCTGAGAACACTGAACCTGTCCCAAAAAAATACACAATATATGTGTCTGAAATTTTTTTAATTCGCTGCCTCTCTCTATGAGGAAAACATCGAGCCTTAATAAATTTAAAGCCGAAACACGCCTGTTTTTGTTGCAATGCGAGCCTTACAGTATTGATGAATACTGGGACTACTGTAGGAAACACAAGACTGATAGAGGAGCTTTAGGTCCACTGAAATTATGTTAACTAAAAATTTTTTTTATTTGCGGCTGACCTTTTGTTTCTTCATTATTATGTGTAATAATGTTGTAGCAATTTTGTTCATAAATTGTATTATTATTATTTTTTTATTTTATTTTTCACGTCTGTGTGAGAGGAAAAATCTTTTATAGACTACCCTGAGAGTATCCCGCACGCATTCTCAGGGTGTGAGACTCCGGATGTTGCTGGTTACTCACTTAAAAACCTCTCACACATTCCTTGGAGTAATTCTTCATCCTGCCCTTACAGCGTCCCTTAACAAAAGAGATGAGCTGCAAGCGGCTTCTATAGTTCATGGGACCTGATGACTCGAAGTGACCCGAGCAACACTGCTTTCTGCATTCTGCGCGTCAATATATCGGCCAGAGATCTCCATGCCGGAATAATTTTCAGGTCTGTCACATAGTTTGCTCTCATTCCGCCTAGACAACCTATGATTAGTACGACCATCCTAACTTTATGCCCTGGGTATAGTGACCTCAACTCAAACATAAAATCTCTGTATTTTTTCCTTTTCTGTTCTTCTTTCATCACCATATTATTTTCGGCAGGGGACGAAAACTTGACAACAAACAATTCTCTGAGCTCTTTGTCCAGTAGGACTATAACTGGCTTTATTGCGTAGATCTGCCGAGTTGTTGGAAAAGCATAGTTCCAGTATATGCGAACTCTATCGTTCTCAACAACCGCTTCAATTTCTAGTGGAACATATTATTATTATTATTATTATTATTACATTCAAATAAGGATTGAGGTTCAAAAACCTATGAATCCATTTACATAAAAAAAAACATTGAATATAGAAGTAAAAGAAAAACAAAAAGAATCTTAATTTAAATCAATATAGTCCGCAGAGCATAAACTCGTCCAACTTGTTCTTGAAAATATTTATTGAGTTTGACTCCACTACTTCGGACGGCAGACTGTTCCATACTAGAAACACTCTAATGAAAAGAACATTCTGACGTACATTTGTTGAAAAAGGCTCCTTCTTTAATTTGTATGTGTGTCCACGCAGTCTGTTTTCATGGTGCAATGAAAACAGGTGTTTTAAATTTCCATAATTGTACTTCAATATGCGGTAAGTGAGAATCAAGTCCCCCCGCATTTTGCGTTGTTCGAAAGTTGTTAGGTTGGCACTTGACAGTCTTTCGCTGTAAGTCGGCCGTATACGCCCAAACGACATTCTGGTAGCACTGCGCTGAACGTTTTCAACAAGATTCTTGTCGCGCACCAACTCAGGATACCATACAGATCCGCAATACTCCAAAACCGGACGCACGTAACACTTATACAGAGCTATCCAACTCTCGAAGGGGAGTCTTGCAAACGTCCTCCTCAGAATGTATATCTTGCTGTTGCACTTTTTGACAATGTTTGTGATATGCGCTGACCAACTCAAATTCTCAGTAACCGTGACACCAAGGTCTTCATGAGATTTTACGTCTTCTATCGATTGACCATCTATCATGTATCGGTGACGAGGGTTATTGGAGCCCATATGAAGAACCACACACTTTTTTATATTGAGAGGTAACCCCCAGGTAGCAGACCATCTGAAGGTTGAGTTAAGGTCATCTTGGATGTTGTAATGGTCTAAGATTGCATCGCCAAATATTTTTGTGTCATCAGCATATAAGGCATGTTGTGATTTGATGGACTGGGGAAAGTCAGCAGTATACAGAATAAACAAAAGGGGTCCAAGGACTGAACCTTGCGGAACACCACTCAATACTGGTCTATAGGAAGATGAGTGATTGCCAACACGAACACAGAAGCTTCTGCTTGACAGAAAATTGTCAATCCACTGGAGCAGGTTTCCCCTAATACCAAAGTGATCCAATTTATGAAGAAGGCGTCGCTTACATACTCGGTCAAACGCTTTGGCAAAATCAAGGTAAACTACGTCTAGAGGGCGCTTTTTATCCAAGGCAGATGTCCATTTGCTTATACACCATAAAAGATTAGTTGTGGTTGATTTTCCTTCGACAAATCCATGTTGTTGGACTGGAATAATATTACCAGCGAGGCAGAATTTTGAAATACTTTCGCACATAATAGACTCCATGAGTTTACATGACGGGTGTTAATGAAATTGGACGGTAGTTACATGGGTCTAGCTTATTACCTTTTTTGAAAATCGGTGTAACGATGGCAGTTCTCCAGGTAACCGGTAAAACGTGTGCATTGAACGATGCAGACATAATTCTGGAGAGGGGGTTGGCCAAACTATCGGAGCATTTTATCAACAGTGCAGGTGAAATTGAGTCAGGACCGGGAGATGATTGAAGTTTTAATTTTCTGATATGTAATTTGACATTGTTTGGAGTAAAATCAATACTCTGAAGCGAATTTACTGATCTTAGGAATGGAATCTCTGGCAGTCGGCCCAAAGAAGTGTCAGGAGAATAGGCTTTCGAAAACATGTCCGCAAGAATCTCGGCAGTTTCAGCAGCATCCTGGCAGATGCTGCCATCTTGTCTCTTTAATAGTGGTACAGATACTTTGGAGGATAGGGAAGACCTAATATATTTATAAAGTTTCTTGTCATTTTTGCTAGTCACAATAGATGATTCGTATGTTTCTCTAGCTTTCGTTATAGCTATCTTCACTTCCTTCGCATATCTCTTGTGATCCTGTAGGTCCCGATCATCATTGGTACGTTTATACTTGCGCCATAACTTCTTTTTATGTTTTATCATAATTATCAATTCACCATTTATCCAGGGTTTCAAAATGTTCTTGTATATGTCTTTTTTGTGGTGTTATTGCTTTTGCACTCTCTCAATGCTTCAACAAACGTTTCCCACAATTCATTGGGGTCCTCGGAGTTGCCAAACAACCCGCCCCAATTTGTTTCGAGTAGTTGGTTGTTTAAATTGTTATAATCGATCATTTCTATCGTCATGCTTTTAATTTTGTTATTTAAAGCTACGTTGAATTGAAGTTGAGTGTTTATCACTGCATGATCGGAGTTGCCAATTGGTGAATCTATTTCAGGTGCGGTTAATAGGTTAATATCATTTGTTAAAACTAAATCAAGTACAGAAGGCTGATTGTTCAATATAAAACGTGTGGGATGATTTACAAGCTGTGTGAGATTGGAATGTCCAATAAAATTCATAAAACTAGCCGTAGGGTTTGTGGTGATATCCGGTACTATGGTAATCGGCCAGACAATATCTCGATAATTGAAGTCACCCATGATAACCAAGTTGTCCAAATTGGAAAGATTTTTAAGATATTCTATGAGGATATTATTGTCGGTTGTTTGCGTATCGCCAGGTCGGTATATGCACACAAGGTGTAAGACAAAGTCGTGACGCCTGATACACAGACCCAAGATTTCGATATTTGGAATTGATAGATCCAAAGTGGTGACCTTGAATTCTTGTATAATATCTAAGCTCAGGTAAATACAAACGCCGCCCCCACGTCGATTCAGTCGATCACCTCTGTACAATTCATATCCGTTTATACCATAAAGGGAGTCAGGATCCTTGGGACTGAGCCCGGTTTCTGTGATGAGAATGACGTTGGGTTTGGCTGCTTGTACATAACATAAAAGTTCATTAAATTTTGAATTTAGAGTTGCTAGGTTGGTATACATTAGGTGCCAGCTTTGAAAGATAGCCGATTTGGATTTATTTACGAAAGTTAGTTATTTTTGGTATTCCGCTTATGTATTTTATAGTCAAGTCATTCTCGCCATTGACTTTTCTGGTTTCGAGTTCCTCTCTCTCCAATGGCGCTACAGCCCAAATTGAGCCTTGGCCTCCTTTATCTTCCGCCTCCAACACTGTCGATCCATTGCTGCTCTCCTCCAAGTTCTGACGCCTAGCAATTTTTGCGCGTCTTCTGCCACTCCTTCTTCCCATCTTTTACGTGGTCTCCCTTTTGGCCTCTTGCCCTGCATCCTACTGTTGAGAGTTCTTTTTGGTAGTCTGTTATCTGGCATTCTCACTACGTGGCCCGCCCATCGTAATCTCTGTAGCCTAACGAAATCTGAGATAGGAGCCTCCTTGAAAAGTTGGTAGATTTCATTATTATATCTTCTTCTCCATATCTCGTTTTCCCTTATTGGCCCGAAGATTCGTCTTAATATTCTTCTTTCGAACACCTCCAGTTTATTTTTTGAGTTCTCTGTCATGACCCATGTCTCGCATCCATAGCACAATATCGGTCTGATGATGGTTTTATATATTCTGGTTTTAGATTTTCTGTGTATGGTTTTGGAGCGGAATATATGAGACAGAGCGAAGTAGGCTTTGTTTGCCAATATTGTTCGATTTTGTATCTCCGATTCTTCTGACCCTTCGGTGTTGAGTTCAACCCCTAAGTATCGGAAGCTCTGCACCGCCTCCAAGTTGTCGTCCAATCTAGGAGGGTTTTTGTTTCTTCTCGTTCTTGACTGGGTTAGTACCTTTGTCTTTTGTACATTTATCTCTAGTCCGATATTTCTTGCCTCTCTTTTTAGTTGTATGTATGTTTCTACCGCTTCTTCCGCTCTGCGGGACATGATATTAATGTCATCTGCGTAGGCGGCCAGTTGTACCGATTTGTTTATTAATAAGTTTGACCTCCCAGCATTTGTTTGTCGTATGACATATTCCAGAACGAGGTTAAACAGTGTCGGGGCGAGTCCATCGCCCTGTTTTAATCCTTTATATATTTGGAAAATCTCCGTCATTTCGTTTTGTATACGTATTGTTGCCATCGTCGAGTCCATTGTTGCTTTTATTAATCGGATATATTTTGAGGGGATGTTGAAGCTACGCAGTATCTGGTACAGTTGGTGTCTATTGATTGAATCGTATGCTTGTTTAAAGTCAACGAAAATATTGTGTACGTCTATGTCATGTTCCCACGATTTATTCAGGATTTGTTTCACCGTAAAGAGCTGGTCAATTGTGGATTGTCCTTGCCGGAAGCCTGTTTGGTATTGGCCGATAATCTCTTCGGTAATTGGTTGGAGGCGTTTGTTAAGTATGTATGTGAAGATTTTGTACGCCGAGCACAGAAGTGTTATACCACGGTAGTTTTCACATGCTAGTTTGTCCCCTTTCTTGTAAATTGGGCAGATAATTCCTGTTTTCCATTCTCTAGGAATGCTTTCTTCCTCCCATATCTTGGTGAAAAGTTCATGCATCTGTGCTGTTAGGTGTTCGCCACCTAGTTTGTATAGTTCTGACGAGAGTTTGTCGATTCCTGGTGCCTTGTTATTTTTTTGCGCTCTTATTGCTTGTTTGATCTCGTCAAGCGTTGGGGGGCTTATCTCTTCCTCTCCTTCCTCCCGCTGCTGAATGTTCAGGGGCTGACCTTCTTGCATTCCCAGCAATAGGCTTTCCATATCGTTTTTATCTCTTGTGGGTCACTTATTATATGTCCTTCTGTGTTCCTGCACAATGTTGTCCGAGGTTTATATCCTTCTCTCATATTATGTAGATGTCTGTATGCTGTCCTTAGATCGTTATTTTGTAAGTCGTTCTCCATTTCCTGTACTTTATCGTTTTCGTGTTTTCTTTTTCTATTGCGGCATATTTTGTCAGCCTTTCGCCTAGCATCCTCGAAGATTGCCCTTCTTTCTCTAGTTCTTCTTTCCATATATTTCTTGTGTGCATCGTTCCTTTCTCCTATCGCTCTCTTACACTCTTCATCGTACCATTCTGCTCTTTTCTTCCTCTTTTTATTCCCTATAGTTCGTGTTGCCGTCTCTAATATTTCCTCTTTTAGTTTGTTCCAGTGTTCTTCACAGTTTAGGTTGCTTGTATTCCTCAGCTTTTGCGCTATTTCTCTTTCGTAGTTCTCCTTGGTTTCTTTTTGCTTCAGTTTTTCAATATCTAGCTGTTCTATTATTTGTTTTCGTTTGTCGATATTTCTTGAGATTCGGCATCTGAATTTTATTCGTACTAACAGGTGGTCCGATCCACAGCATGCCCCTCTTCGACTTTTAACATCCAAAATGTTTGTTGCTGCTCTTTTATCTATCAGTACGTGGTCTATTTGGTTAGCGACTGCTCCACCAGGCATGATCCATGTCGCCTTGTGTATATTCTTATGTGGGAAAAAGGTTGAGCTAATAATCATATTTTTTCTACTGGCAAAATTGATAAGAAACTCTCCATTTTCGTTAGTGTTTTCGTGCAGTGAGTGTCTGCCTATTGTTCCAGTGAAATGTTCTTCTTTACCTATTTGCGCATTCATATCGCCTACTATGATTTTGATGTCATTTCTAGGGCACTTTTCATATGCTTCTTCTAGCTGCTCATAGAATTCCTCTTTTCTGTCCATGTCGTGTTCTTCCGTTGGACTATGGGCATTGATAATTGAGAGGTTAAAGAATTTTGATTTTAGTCTTAGTTTACACATTCTCTCATTTATTGCTTCGAAGTCTAGAATGTTATGTTTGACCTTGTTATCAACAATAAAGGCTACTCCAAATTCCTTGCGTCCATTTTCTTTCCCACTATATAAGATTGTGTGTGTTCTTGTGTCTCTTATTCCTTTTCCTAGCCACCTTGTTTCTTGTATTGCCGTCACCGCTATACTGTATTTCTTGAGTTCATCAAGTAGAGATGCTTGGGCTCCAGGTTTGTTTAGGGTCAATACATTCCATGTTCCGAGCGCGTATTCCATATTTCTTTGCCTAAGTCGTTCCCGTTGTATCCGTCCTGTGTTCCGAGGCTGGTTGATTGGTTTCGTGACAAGTGTTTTTTTACTGGATGAGGTTGTCAGCCTCACGCCTAACCTTCCTCCTTTATCCGGGCTTAGGACCGGCAGTGGGCCTTGGGTTTCCCCAAAGACTTCCCCAGGCGGAGTTGGTTTCGAGTTCCATTCTCAGTATTTTCAAACATTCTGCTTGGGCGGGCGTTTTATCGTCAATGATGGTAAGATTTTTAGTGACAGCGTTCTCTAGCAATTTTTTGTTGTTGCGCAGTATATGTTTCGCATCGTGTTCGTTCTCCATTACTATCTTGATCATTCTAGGGTATTTATCAGAGGATTTTCCAATTCTATATAAAGTTGTGGGCTCAAGATTAGCATCCATTGTTTGCAGTATTTACCGCACTACAGCGGAATCATGTTGCTTCTTAGTCTGCACATCCCCAGTGACTTCCGGAACGCCCCTTAATAGTACATTTTTTGATCGATTGATGCGATCAACAGCCTCATTTGCAATCTTATCCATGAAAGTAGGAGAAGATATATCATCAACATTTGAGAGTTTTCTCTCAATGTCGGCAAATTTCTGGGTTAAAGAGGTTGTCTTGGCATCTATATTATCAATTTTGTCTTGTAATTCGGACTTGAACTCATTAAGAAGAGCCTTCAGATTAGAAAACGTGTCGAGATTTACGCTGCACCTGTTACAGATAATTTTAATACCTCGAAGTGCCTGCCGCGTGACGCGATCTTCCGCACGTAGCTCCGTACAAGCCATATGCATTCCTTCCTTGCATACGTCGCACTGAAGTTTGGATTGATCACGATCAGCTAGACCTTTAGAACAGTTTGCACAGGTGGGCATCGTTATGGAAGGGGTAGATAAAGATTATATACAAATAACGATCGGAATGCGGGATAATTTGAGGGGTTTTCAATAATAATTCCTACCTCCCTTGTCGATGATAGTAGTATGACACTCTCAGCAACACACCACAAAGACTTTCTGATTGTTGTAATAGCAAAAATATTGAAAGATTTTTATGTTAGCACTATATTTATAGTATATAATTCGAGAGGAAAACTGCAGCGATGTTCACTCTGTCGCGTCTCGAGACTATGTCGGCACCGGTTCTTTGTCTATACCATAAACTTCTCTCAGATGGAAGTAGAGAATTCGGAGCGCCCCATTATGTCTTTCTGTATACCCTGATGGAGCATGGACTCTGCACGCAGAAAGGATGTGCATAAGAGTTTTCTGCTGACTATGGCATGCTCTGCAAGCTGTTGGGGTGTTCATTTTCATTATCTTCTTTTTATACAATCTTGTATTTATCACTCAATCTTGAAAAGCCATAATAAATCCCTCCGTTTCCGACTTAAGCCCAGCCGACTTCAAAAAGGCAAAGGATAATTCTTCCGACATTCCCTGTTCTTCCAAATTCCTGTAATATTTGGAGTGCAGATTTTTACTCATATGATCGTCGAGTAGTGTTTTCAGTTGTACCTGTCTTATCTGCCTACCCAGTCTTTTTTGTTCGGCCGGCGTGATCGGTGTTCCTGCTAGCTCAGGCTCAATTGATATGCCGGTCATATTGAGATTTTCCAAGTCTCTCCGTCCAGCTCTGAATAGGAACGCTCCTTGATTCATGATTTCATGATGAGCTACCATTTTTAGATGCGGGTCTTCACTTCTCAATATCCTTATTGCCATTTCCAAGGTTTGCTGATGGTGTTGGCATTCCAAACTTTGCAAACCCCTGCCTCCCTGCGTTCGAGGAAGGTACATATTATATTCTCTGTGTCGAGCAATTGGGATGCAGGTTCCGATTCATGTTCATTACTTTTCTTGTGGATCTGTCTTGATCGAGAATTTCATTTACCGTCCAGTTAACCACCCCGAAAGAGTGAGTGACTATCGGGACTGCCAAGCGAGTGAAAACTGAACGGTTTGTATTGCGTCGCAATGGAGTTCGAATTTATCTGCTATATGTTTGTGTATTTTCTATCATCCTATCATAAAATTTTTTTCGGGGTATCACACCCTAAAGACAATTTCGTTCTCTTGTATATTTCATAGTTTTATGTTCATCTATTGTATATTGAATTGTATCACCATATTTATTACGGATTATTAGAACCTACAGTCTGATACCTCTGTCACAAGAAAAAATTCGTCGCAGGTGTTCCTTGTGCTATGCGAAAATTCAGAAGGAAACAGGACGTACACTTGCAAAATCGAAAGCCAAATTGACTCATAATTATTTTGACAAATGCCCTGGACCGCCGTAAATGTATGCGTAATGTTTCAACGAAAAACATTAAGTTTTCCGGTATTTAATTTTCGTGGTTAAAAAAAATTTTTGCTTTGTTTTGTTAAGTTCTGAACATAAGAGTTTTCAAAATGAGTTTTGTGTTGATAGTTTTTGTTAAGTTCTAAAAATAATCTTTTTCAGAATGAAATTTTGTGTTGATATTTCGTAAAATAAATATTTTTTAATTTTTTTTTGTGTTAAATATATCTTTCTGAATTTGCTCAAACCAAGATGCATATTACTTTGTCTAGAGGCCACGCTCATGATTTCCCATAAGAAATACACGGTAGCGGATGTTACATTTGATATACATGGCCTAACAGTGAGAGAATTAAATGAATACTTTTATATATCCACTATCCATTACATACACTGAGGTTAATTTGATGAAAATATGTACTCATTGCACGAGTTGGTTATCAGTTGTAATGCCACAAGTGATTGAATTTTCGCGATAAACGAGACTGAGGTACTTTTTCTCAAGCAACTCAGTTGAGTTTTGAAATGAATCGACAGATTCATGAGATAAATTCAATCATGAGTAGAATTTCACTAGACTAGTGCGAAAGTGAAACGTAAAAAATCTGAAACACATATTTAGTTAAACCAGTATCAACATAGCGTTCTTAGTATTCCTCAATTATAATTATAAATGGTACAGCTTGATTATTCGAACACATTGCTTGTTCTCAAAAATCATCAACTTTTCTCATTTTGAAGCCCCCGTCCTTTAATAAAATTAGTCTCTCAACAGGCGTTGCTTCATATAATAGGCATCTTCGTTCATCGCAAAATCTAGTGAATTATTTCTGAACATACTCCTTCGATTTCTTTTTACTTATTAATCTGGCGTTACGTTGTATGTCGATTTTTATTTTGCTGATTAATTCAAAAGAATTTTCAATGGAATATTTAGATTCAAATTAGCAATACCTATTTCTTTATAATTCCAATGATAAATTTAGACGTATTATATGCAGGTGCAGTAATTTAGGTAAGAACAGGGCTTATTGAAATATTAGGTTTGTGTAATTTTATGAAGGAATACATTTGTGTTACTCAGGAATTTGATAATATCCAATGAAATTTGTACCTATCTGAACTAATTTATTTGGCACTATTAATTGCTGATTTAATTTCTGCTCGAAATTTTTCTGTATGATAATTTTTCAGAACTTCGTACTTTCCAGAGATCAAAAAATCTATTGTTTTTGAAATAGAATCTGTTTTATTCAAAGCAATTACTGTATTTTCTTCATAGCTTCAGTAAATATTATTTCTACGTTAGTTTTTTCTCTCAATGATTCAATAAATGAGGGATCTCTATTTCTCCGATTGTGTTTTTTATTTCTTATCATAATTTCGGCGGTACGGTATATACATTCTAAGTTGTTTGGAGAATCTTTCAATAATATTTCAGATTCAATGCCTAAAATTTCAATATCTTGTTTAGAGTAACTTCGATGTAAATTGTGTTTGAATTCTTTTTCTAGTGATCTAGATTCATTTTCGTTTGAAGTAGTATTCGATAAATTAATGAGCCTATTGTAAAACTTGTGTTTTGGAAATTTAGATTGATATTTTTTTGATATCGGTTTTCTATTAAGTAATGAATGTAATTTTGATTTTTGAGCAATGAATTTTTCGTTGTCAATTTTCTTCACTATCGATTTAGAATTAAAATCTAAAAAACTCAATTGGATGTAAACGAAAAGAAACTGCAGAATGGATTACCTTAACAAAAGTGTGGCAGATGTCTCGTTTTTTGTATATAATCTTCATTTATTCCTTCAACCATCGACGTTTGCCTTCTAGAATACCTCTGTTGGCTGGTTAACTCTTGTTGTGGGTCTTCAAATTCATATATTTCTCAAAAACAAACCAGAAGGAATTGAAAATAGTAGTTCAACTTATTTTGACAAAGCTTCAAACAAATAACAATGCTTTTCCTCTAATCTAGATTTCAGAA
Organism: Cynegetis impunctata; assembly: GCA_030704885.1. Lineage (NCBI taxonomy): Eukaryota > Metazoa > Arthropoda > Insecta > Coleoptera > Coccinellidae > Cynegetis > Cynegetis impunctata. The sequence continues at coordinate 163,032 of JARQZK010002311.1, read as the reverse complement.
CAAGACATAGTCTGGGAAAAAAAAGTCAAAAATAGATAAGCTCAGTAAATCGGGAGTTTATAAACTTCAATGCGGAAATTGCGATAAAATATATGTATGTATGACACATAAAAATTAAAAAAAAAGGTTACTGAACACAGGCAAAGTTACATAAATCATAACGAAGATTCAATATATGTAAGACATTCAATGAAAGAGAAACATGACTTCAATTCGGGTTTCGAAATTCTATATCTCGGAAAAAAAGGTTCAAAATTGAATCTTATGGAAACCTTAAAAATTAGTAGGCATAAAATTACCATAAGTTACTTAACAAACAATTGGATGTGAACAGCTCCCCCCTTCTAAACCTTTTCAATGAATACGGGTAGTTTATTCTTAGAATCCCTGAATGGATTTTCCAAATTTATAATAATTTTACTTTGCACACCTTGCATTAGATATTTTAGTTTCAGTTTGAAATTCGTACCTGAAGAAGCTGTAGTGTCAGCGAAACGCGTTGTGCAACTGTTGTTGTTTTATCGTATGTGAAAATCGTTAAACTCAGAGCTTCATTTCTCAAACATGTTAATAATTAATTTTCATCGAGTAAAGACCTCATCAATTCAAATACACACACACACACACACACACACACACACACACACACACACACACACACACACACACACACACACACACACACACACACACACACACACACACACACACACACACACACACACACACACACACACACACACACACACACACACACACACACACACACATATATATATATATATATATATATATATATATATATATATACAGGGCTATTCAAATTCGAGTATATGCATGGGGATTTCGATAACGGTGAGAGATAGAGCGATGGTTAAATGGGGGCAAAGTAGCATATTTCAGAGGTCATTTATATGGAAAAAAAATCTGATCTAGCTCCTTTAGTTCTGGAGTTATATATGAAAAATCGAAAATTTCGAAATCTTTTTTTTGCCTATATCTTTGTATTTAATGAGTTGTTTTCAAAACAATTATCACTTTGCCATCGCCACTTTTTGTAGGCTATCTAAATATCTGAACAGAAATTATATACAGGGTGTCGTATTAATTGAGCCACCCTCAACTTTCAATTTTCAAATACGGACCTGTATTTTTTATTGCATTCTTTTGAAAGCCAAGAGTCATGTTTTATATTGAAGTAGTATTTTCATCTAAATTACAGAGTGTTCTGGAAATATTGAACTATTACCATTAAAATTTCAACATTTTTTAAAAATTGCAGCTCTAATTAAAAAAAATATCATAGAATAAGGTATAAAATGCCTAGGATTTGGAAGATAATCTACATTATCCGACGAAAAATGTCTTCTTCAAGAATTCAACCACATTTCAGTTCACGCAACCCATGATCAATGTACGAAAATGTGAAATTCTTCCCAGTACGTACATGTATGTGCATATAATCAATGCCCATACAAAATAATCTTCCAATAGAAATCTTCATACTCTAGACACTAATTTGGAAATATTTCATTGTTACTCACTTTTCGAACTACCTATATATGTTTCATCTTGGCGTTTTATTTTTATATAAATCATAAAGGGTTTTGGGAATATTGAACTGATACTAGTGATATCTCATCATTTTTTAATTCCATAAAAACTCTAATTGAATAATATCAGATAATGAGAGGTGAATCAGACAAATTGATTCCTTAAGAAAAATCAATTTCAGAATTTCAAGATTATCTAGTCTCACTACTTGTTCGGAATAACAATAGAATAAAATCAACATTCCCGAGAGACATTTTATTTCTTTACCATAATGTAGCATTGGTAGAATAATTATTGATCCCAATGTCGATTCACCTCAGTAGGTATGAGGAAGATCTGTTGTATGTATTCTTCTGAGAACTCACTAACATAATCTGTCACAAACATTATTGATCACATTGACACATAGTATTGATCATATAGGTTTTTATATTTTATAACTTATCGCACAAGAACATGTTCAGTTATTATCTAGAATTGAAATAAGTCATTATAAGTAATCATAATCGAATTAAATGTTCGAACTGACATTTAGTCGTTTTTTTAAGTTATTATTCGCTCTCAAAATATCTCTTCGGCGTAGTGATGCGCAAGCATTCATGATTTTAATTCTTAAATCTTCTATATTTTCAATTTCGTTTTGATATATTCTATTTTTTAGTGTACCCCATAAGAAAATGTCAAGCGGAAACACGAATGCTCCTATTATTTCTGTAGAAAACGTTAATCATATCTCTTTTCTGCTCTATGGGGAAACCCATTTTCAGTACTATCAGATTTTTCATTGAATACCAACGATAATTTCCAAGAAACTGTCAAAATAATGACAAGTGAGGTGAACTAAATATTTATTTATTATTTTATTATTGATCATGGGTTGCGTGAACATAAATACAAATGCGAAACTGGAGTATTTTGATATAATTTTAATATTTATATGTATTATGAATAGAAAACTAGTGGTATAAATTAACATAAATGAATAAAACAACAACCATTAAATATTTAAAACACTCCTCCAATGAGCAGATCCATGCCCTTCAGAGTTATGCTGGGTCTGCCCAATGTTTTTACCCAGGTTTTAATTTTTTTTATTGTTCTAAAGCTAGTTATATGAGTTTTCATCTAAGTTGAAATATTCTTTTTGATAAGTAATTTCTGAATTAAATAAAAACTATTCTTCAACACTGATACCCTATGTATTTCACATTGATATTCATACTATATTTTGAAGAGAAGAAGCTTCATTTATCCCACTCCAGGGATTTTGAATAACTTCAATGAAAAATTACAGAGTACTGAGAATCAATGAACAATTTTTTCAAATTATCGTTCATATTGAATAATGCTTGTAAGATGATCGATAATTATATACAGTTTGAGCCCAAAATTATGTAAGCTATCTCATAGTATTTCAGTACATGTATCCTGCAATATTTATTCATGCGCAGGTTCAAGGAGGGGAGACATTTCAAGCTCCTTTGACATTATATGCAGAAATATATTCGTTATTTCTAAACATTGAAGTAACGAATATCATAAGTGAATTTTAGATGACAATTTTACTCCTCTTGATCTGTATAGAGAATATTTTTATGTAGATGTTAATTAATAGGACAGAAAAACAACTAACTGAAAGATGTACAAATGAAAGTAAAATGCACACTAATGATTATTCATCAAAACAAAAGCTAGATGAATGGGTGCTGCATTAATTGTTATAAAAGAATCAGAGAAACTTTTTTTTCAGAAAGCCTTTCTGATCGAAACAAAAGAGGAAAATATACTGCACTGTAATTTCAGAATGCGTGTTCCTTTTAAATTCATCAGTATTTTGGCCGTTGTTCGGAAAAGAGCTAATATATACTTAAATATTGAAATGAAGTGGATCTACAGATATGGTTCAATTCTCTCATGTTAATTTCGGCTCTCGGGGTTTACATTTCTCAGAATATAACCTAAGGATATGAAAAACGTAGACATAACATCGAAATATGAATCCAATTTGTGAATAGAACATGTTTGTTCATGAAACGAAACATATCTTCAAATATTTAGGAAAAACACACATGTATATTTTTTGACTACGGCATACAAATACAGCCATATAAAGCTATTTTCATACTCACCTATATTTCAGATTTGAAGAATGGCAGTGAAGAAAGCACTAAATTTCCTGAAAAATTTTTCTATTCATACATATATATATATATATATATATATATATATATATATATATATATATATATATATATATATATATATATATATATATATATATATATATATATATATATATATATATATATATATATATATATATATATATATATATATATAATATATATATATATATATATATATATTATATATAAATATATATATAAATATATATATATATATATATATATATATATATACATATCGGCTGCTCCATTCCAAAACACAGTACGTGAAAATAATGGAATTGTGAGGGAAACGAGATTTAGTGTTTTTGTTTGGCCCTGAGACGTATTTGATGCTATATTTTTGATTTTACGGCTACGTGTTACAGTTCGTCGTATAATTTTTTATACATACTCAAATTGTGCGTATTTTAAGTTGTAGCTATAGATTTGGCACATGCTTGCTTTTGGCATCGAATATGACACATTTTTTTATATTTCAAAATAGAGTATCTACATCAAAAATTAAATAAACAGCAGTTTAGTTTATGTAGGTAGTAACATTTCACTGAATTCAAGATAACAAAACAGTATAATTATGTCCAACGTTTATTAGTTTAGAAATACAACGGTTGGTTAAAATGTCTTACAGGTAGTGAACAAATATTTTGAACCAAAGAAACTACTACATACTATCATCTAAATTGGTGTTATCATACCCTTCGACCAAATCTGGAGCAGAATCGCTTTCATGAAGATTTTTCCAAAACTTCAACCTGTTCATCGGCATTAACGATCCCAATACTCTTATGATTTCGTTTATCTTTGATGCCAGTATTCCACGTACTGGTAGAACTTCTGGAATACTCTGAAAATTGAATTTCTCCTGCAAAAAGTCTAGAGATATATACTCTTCTTGGTCGAAATCAGTTTTATAATCCAAGCTTCTTTTCCCTTTCTTGAAGCCTTCAACTATAGGATTCAACAAAAAACCTCTCAAGGAATCGGATTCTTTGGAATTTTTGCGGACTTGCCTTCTCTTCTTTTCCCACTTGTGGAAAACATTAACATCAAGAACTTAAAGACCTTTTCTGGAAGACATTACTGCCTCTGTGAGATCATTGTAATCATATATACATATTACCAATCTTGTTAATTTTGGTTTCGATATTCCCGTGAATGCCATCGGCCGCTCATATGAGTGTGACCCTTTGTGAGATAACGGAAAGTCACACATTCAGGTCCGTTTTTTTGATTCACCAACCAAACTAACGAAGTATAAAGTATCCAATTTTTATTCTGCCTTGTACAATTATCTGAACAAATAATGAACTCTTTGACATCTCGTTCTTCCTCGAAAACTCTAAAAATGGCATCAACAATATGGTTACAATCACGTCCTGCCAAACCTTCATGCCACATGGAGCAATAATTTTTGAACGAAGACTTTTTTTTAACGAAGAAAATGTCAAATTGAATGCTGTGAGGCGTCTTAAAAAATGACTATCTTTTACGGAGGGCATGTTAGGAATTAAGATCACCTTTTGCAAATCCATTGAATATATTCTGACGTTTTGATTGTCAGGTATCATAGCATCTTCGTGATATTTGTCAGTGGCTTTTTTAGCTTTTTTGTGTGTATTCCATTCCTCGTCATTCACAAAAGTCAGTTCTTCAACATCTTTGGCCTGTGACTTATTCTTGTAAGTTTCGCATTCTACACAAACGTCAGATTTGGGCATGCATAAAGAAATATGCATTAATTTTATGATCTTCCTGTAAAGTTCAATTCTACAGAAACCGGGATGTTCAA